>ML807042.1:361394-444787 GCA_009831015.1 Picea engelmannii | reverse complement strand
ATATATATATATATAGAACCATCGAAGACCCAGTTCATTGATGGTTCAACTAGAGTAGCTTTTTCCTCCTTAGATAAAAACGTTGGACATAAAACATTTTCGTCAGTAAATCATTGATATTGTGATGGAAACATGATGATGTATTGTGGAAGATACATCGATGGTTTGTCATTGGTTCATCTCTAGACCAACTTCCTAGATATGAACTACTTGGAAAATTCATCGCTAATTAGTCTCTCATACGATGGTAGAACGTTGATCTTTCGACGTACTAGCAATGACCATGTGATGTGATTATGACAAACTACCAAGAAAATTTGTCGATAATTGGTCATTCTTACAATGAAAATTCATCAATCATCCAACCTACTAGCGACGACAATGTGATGAATTTGGGATGAACTTATTGGGGAATGTTATTCCCTCTTATGATGGTTGGGTTCGTTGGTATTGCAACACACTCTTGAATGTTTAAATTGCGATGAAGGTGATGCGATGGAAAAATAGTTGTTTCCTTCATCATACTTGCGACGTTGTGGCGACGAACATGCATCGGTAAATCATTGGAAGATGGGCCCAATGTACTAGTGGCACCCTTTCCGATTGAACTTCTTAAGATGCAACACTAATATTTTCCTAACTGAAATTGGCTTTCAAATGCTTGCAAAACTCTTGAATTACCTTTTTCATCTTCACATTCCAAAATTTTCTCATAACAATTAATTTTTTCCTTGTGGGAATCTAGTCAATCCATGTCTATCAACATGCCATATGATCCTAAGGGTAGGATATTCAATAATTCTTGTGTACACAATCTACCTATATCAATTGGATGGGATTTTATGACCTCAACCACTTTTCTCTTAGTCCCTGTGTCTAATTGAACTAACCATGCCTTTGCATGTTTCTTCCATGCTTCAACAACTTCAGTTGAGACATAACTAAGATTATATCCAGGGTCAATTAAAATAGAAATGGGTTTACTGGAAATTATACCTTCCAGCTCCACTACAAAATCTTGGTGGTTCCACAACTGCATATATCCTTAGCACACTTCTGGCCACATCATTGACTGTGGTTTTTTCCTTCCCATTATAAACGTTCTTGATATAATGTTGTTTGTGAGGAAAATCCCTCAACATTTGTGGTTCTCCACAACCCCAACACTATAAAGGTCCTTTCTTTGGTTCCTCTGCATTTTCTCTTACATGTTTTTCTAGCCTATTTCCACTATGTGATGGAAAATTTCGTTGATGCACACATCTGCTTTGCTAACCAAACCATGCACCCTTCTTTGGATTCTTGTATGGAAATGATATGAATCCCTTTTTCTAGGATCTACTCTTATCCCTCCTTTTTTGGTATTTAGAAGGCTCGTGTTGATGCTTAGACTGGTCATAGAATTACTTAGACTTCCTTATAGTGTCCTCCAATGTATTTTCTTATCAAATTCAATTCTATCCTGATAGGACTGTGGAAATCCACTGAAAAAACATTGCACTCTCACTTTCTCATCCTTTAGGTTAGGAGCATACCTCACCAGATCCATAAATCCTTTGGCATAGGCATACATAGTAAGTTTTCCCAAATTATGCTCATGGAATTACTTGATTTTTTCATCGTAGTACTTCTCCTATAGGTATCCCTTCTTGAAGTACTTCTCAAACTGCTTCCAGGTCAATTTTATTTCCTTCAATACTTTGATATCCTTGAGATCTTCCCACCACATGGAGGCTCCTCCATTAAGGTTGAATATGGAAATCCTTTCCTTGGTATTCTTGGAATAATTGTGTACTTGAAAGTACTTCTTCAAACCAAATAGCCAAGCCTCAACTTCTTCTCCCTTCTTAATTTATCCATCAAAGGTATGCAATTTATCCTTCTTTAATTATTTAGTCAAATAAATATGTGAATTTATCTTCTTTCTCCTCGAAAAAACTTGTCCATTTTCATCACTGGAGATATCCTCAGAAGAAATATTCCTTCTAGATGACTCCATGGAAATACTTCCACCAGATTTACTCTTCTTAACATTCCAATTCCTTTTCTTGGAAGAACTCTTTCCCACATTGCTATGGCCCAATCCATGATTTTGGGCATATTAAGGGGTTTTCAACCTCTCCTATTTCTACAATTCTGCATTACTAGAGCCTTGCTACATATGCTTCTGAATTTCAAATAGGCTCTGCAATTGCACTGCATTCAACTTTGCTTTTTCAACCTAATCTCTCATGAGCCTCTCATTATCTACTTTCAGACTTCTAACAATGGCCACTAGATCTGTAGGTGTTTCTCTGTCCCTCCATCCATGAGATTCCTCATCTATGAAATGTGATGTGTCTTCCATGATGTGTTGCACCATTCACTTTTTATTTCCTTTCAATATTTCTACATGTTGAAACAACAAAACATTATTAGAAATTACATTTATCAACATCGTAGCATGCATTATTGGCATATTAACATCTTTCTTAAAAAAAATTAAGCGGCCTTGGTGACCCATTCAAGCCTAGAGTTTGAAATCTTCTCTGATACCACTCTATAAAACACCCGACCCCCTAAATATTACTTAGGATGATGGGGTGTCAAATTTCTTCTTTAACTAATAATTTGATATCTTTAAATAAACCTCGTGGATGAGTTCTGATCATCGAGATATTTCCAATGACTATAACCATGCTCAAAACCGAGCTCCGAATCAAAATTTATAGTCTTCTGAAGGTTTTTGGGCCCTTCATTTATCAAATCCACGACACTGCCACATGGAATCCATGTGGCTTACTATCACTCATGTCATCCAACGTGGAATTGAATTGAAATCTAGTGTGGCATCTTTCACCTATCCCACCGGGCCTTCCTAATCAATGGATCTTATCACTTGGGTCTATATTCGTCATCGTATGGGTTCTCCTTAAGAGTTGTGAGTCACCCCAACCATCAAGATCCAACAATGAACTCTCTGGTGGATCCATTCCTATAATTGATGGATCTCTAACCCTGGAAACTAATGGCTTTGATAATGTCAGTGTTCTTAACCTGTGCGATGAATAACATCTGCTCCTTTAACCTCTTCTCGGGTGAACATGAGGGAACTACATAAATCTATGGTTGAGACTTCATCTCGCCTACTCGCTAATCAACAAGAGTTGTTGAACTTGATATCCTACTCTTCGTCAGCTCATTCTCCTAGCCTCACTTTGGACCTTTTCCACTATCTTCTAACGAATGATTGGGATCTATCGGCCTATAGATTCGATGGCCATGGCTTAAAGTGAAGACCCAAGGGTCTCCATGCCCAATAGGGTCACTCGTGTCCTATCAACCAATAGATTGTTGACACACGTCACCTTTTGAGATACGCTAACTTCCATGCTGGCATCCTCACCAATATAACATCACTCTCCCTTTTTCCTCGCTTAAGGATGACCCATGAAATTCTATGGATGAGATTTAATCTTTCCCATGTATTGATCGATGATTCTCATTCATTCTTGAATCTTATTCATCGTCAACACTCCCTCTTCGTCATTGGATATTCTCACTCCATTCCTTGGTCACCTTAATTCCTCAGATTTCTGATGAAATGTCCTAATCTTCCCATCACACCAAATCAATGGCTCTTGATGGATCTATATCTTATTCGTTGTCAGACCCTCTCTCTCTTTTTAATTCTCAGCTCAGAACTCTCAACGAACTCACCCTTAGAAGTATGGATGAGATCCGTTTTCCACACCAAATTGATGGCTATGATCTTCCTCGACTCAAATAAAGGATTTTTTATTGGATAACAATCTAAAATAGGGGCTCAACCAATTTTACAGGTCCTTCAAGGATTTTCTATACCTTCAAGATTTTGGAAACTACCCTAATACCAACTAAGGCCATCTTAATTCCTTGGGATAAAGTTTTCGTATCTTGCAATATTTCCATTTAAAATAGGTGGAATTTTTAATGGGTTAAGACTACTTGAACTACATAGAGACCTTCCCCACACACAAGAGTATTCCCTCTGCCAATCTTGGGTAAATATTTTGTTCATATCATGTAAACATTCCACTCAAGAACAAGAGATTCCCTTAGGTTCTTTAACCCCTACAAGTACCTCTCAGCACTAGGGCACTCAGGTGACCCACCAAATGAATATTGTTTTCATATTTTGCAAGATTTCATCCTAAGATACAAGATCCTCAGGGATACAAACTACCCCTACTTGGGTTACTTCATGAGTTAATAGATTAAGTAATGAAAGAACAAGCAAATTCCACTTTACTCATAAATTTAATTTGTTATCTAGATACATTCATATTCCATTTAAATAAGAAAACCATAGGTTTATACCATCAATACACATTAAAATAGGTCAAGTTAAACACTTATCTATTCAAGGAAATATCAATGGACAACATACTGAGAGATGACGCCTTTCCTCCCAACCTTAGGCTATATTGTAGAGTACCTTCCTATAACATTCCAACCCCGTTCCAAGACATGATATCACAAGGGGAATGATTCAAGTATTTATTAGATTTAGTATGATCCAGGAAGGTTACTCCCCTTCCTCCACTGGAAACAACATAAGTTTTCCCCTTCCCACTAAGCTCAGGGCTTCCATAGGTTTATCATGTACCTTCCCAACTAGATTTCCTCTACACAAGGGAGCCGCTTCTCTACTATATAGTTTCTCGGTGACCTCTCCTTACCAGTTTCAGTTTCTATCCAGTAAGTACCAAGATACGAACCCTTATTGCTCCATTGTATATCTGGGTCTTCTTTGTTTCAGGATGATCATAAATATTTTGGACGATATTCCTATTTTCTTTAAGGAAATATCTCCAATTTCTTCTTTCTTCATTTTTCAGCCTTGAAATCGTATGTTCAATGCACCCTTCACCTATGAGGCTGTTTCTCACTTTCTTTTCCTCAGATCATTATCCTCTTATGCCTTCCCTATGCTCTGGTCTCTCTTTCAATACCACTATTTGTTTCTCTTGCTAGGAGAAAATCCCCTTCTGTTTGTTGAGTCCTGTTGATCTCCTCTTTCTCTTCTGGTGGTGTTTTCCACCTTTGGCCTCTTCTTCCACCAATCCCTTTGGATTATCGTGACTTCTTCTAGACATGACTTGTTGTCTGGAGTCTGAATTACTGAAGGGGAAAATCCATGGGTGTCCTATTTTCCAGGTTATTCAATTTACCCCTCATCTTCTCAATATGTTGGGACTGTCAACAATATTAACTTCCTCAACCACCAATCTTGTTCCCTCATCAACAGTTCACGTGTTCTATGCAAACTCAAGTACATGAGAAGGTGATGTATTCATTTTGCAGGTGCAGCCTAAAGTGTTAATCAAACTTCCTATCCTCCTCATTTATTCTTCTCCATTCCACCCACTGATCCACCTCATCCATACCACTTCATCAGTTCCCACTTGTGACATCATGGCCAGTACTCTCAAGGATTTTCCCTCTTAGTCAGTTGTCAAGTGTTTTTCATTAATCACAACATAATTACAAGCTTCATAATCATATTATATGAATTATTAACATAATTACAATTATGGGGGAAATAGGGTGTTACAATAGTAGTTGTAGTCTAATTAACCCCAAAAATTTAGAGAAATCAAACAAATTGTAGTGAAAAATGCAAGAGCACAAGAGAAAAGAGAGATAAAAATAGAGAGTTATGTTATGCTATAACTTTTGATTGGAATTTTGTATTTTCTTAAGTACATGATTGCTTATTCTAACCTGGTCCAAGTGGAAAAAGAGGCTAGGAGTGCACTTGACCAACTAGGGGTTGTTATTCTTAGATTGTTCTTGGATACTTGTATGATTATTTTAGGACTTAAGGGTGTCATTACTAAGTGTGCTTGCATGCATCAAAGGTGAGGATGATAGTAATATCCTTATAGAGGGGCACTACTAATAAGTGTGTTTGTGATCACCAAGGGAAAGGGTGGTAGAAATATCCTTGCACATAATGACTCGTGAGGTTTTGGAGTGTTGTAGTCCAGGAGCCTCTCCATCACGCATAGGTCGATTATCTAGGAGTCTAATGTGTGATATTCCTTTTGGAATTATGTATTACTTGTGGAGAGTTTTTATGTGCCACAAAATTTCTCACATCATTGAGCATGGAATACAAAATGAATCCCTAATAAGATTGAGAAACCCTAAATTCCTCATCTCCTCTCAAGCTGCCATGAGAAATCCATATTTCCCAAGGGGGTTGAGCAGGCTGAGTCAAAATTTGTGAGACATAAAAACCTCCAAATAGATAATAGACCTTAGTCCATGCAATGTTAGAGACCCAAACTTTGAATAAAGAGTGGGGTGAATTGTTGCCTTACCTCTAATGCAAGCCTTGACCCTTATGGCCTCATAACCTCCTTTGGAACAACTTTGAACTAGGCCTTGTATTATACTCGTAGGGACTTGGAAAAGCCTAAAATATCACCATCGAGCCATGGAATTTCCCTTCTAATTCTTATAAATAATCCCCATGAAAGATGGCCTCTCTATAACATTCGCACTAGACCATGGGAACCTTCTACCCTATCCCTATGTCATGACAATAAATTGTGGAAAGGTGAGAATTATGTGTTATGGAAAGCCTTTCATTACTTTTGTGATTTATTATTTATTATTATTTCTATATATGTATTTGACCCCTAACCCTAGATAAGTGGGTACATATGTATGGGTCCAATGTGTGAACCCATACCTATAGTTAATCCATGGGTTAATATGTGGAGGCATACCCACACAAAACACAAGGAATTTATTTGGCTTCATACACATGTATAAAGTAAGTACATATGTATGAAACCAAAAATAACCTAGGAGTAAAATGTGTGAATGCCTTGGTTGAAAGTAAGTGCAAATATGTGTATATATAGTGGTCATTTTTCTCCCTATATATGTCCCATTGTATAATTATGTATGTGTGTGTGTGTTGAACTATTTATGGAAATTTGTGAACCTTGATTTTATATGTGTGTGTGTGTGTGTGTGTGTGTGTGTGTGTGTGTGTGTGTGTGTGTGTTGCATATGATGTTATTGGAAAAAACATGTGTATAAAGAATGGAATTAATAACATCCATTACATTCTTGGTTCAAACAAATGCATCCATCAATGAGTTTAATTAAAATTACATTATGGTAAATAGGGCCTTTAGTTCATCGTGTAATTAGTGGTGATATCCTTCAGTTAGTGATGTATAATTTGTGAGAGCACTAGTAGCATGCTAAGTTGAGTAAGTGAAAATTCCTAAAGAAGGAGATTCAGTATCTCGGGCACATAATATATATAATCCATATTTATTTGGACCCAAGAAGATATAATCCATATTTATTTGGATAACACCAAGGAATGCAACTTAGGTAATAAGTTTTTTTTAATTTGTTGATTACTATCAAAGATATATTAAAGGTTTCTCAAGGATTGTAACCCCATTTTCAAAGTTGCAGGGTAAGGGAGTTAAATTTTTCTAGATAACCATTCATGAAGAAAGATTTAGGAACTAAGGAATATCCTCATGTCTACACCAATATTAATACTTCTTGATTTTCACAAGAAATTCATGGTATGCACTTATGTGAGTAAGGGAGGCATCAGGGGAGTGTTCATGCAATAAGGAAGAGTAGTAATTTATGATTCAAGGAATTTTATGTACTCTATCATGATTTGGAGCTTCTTCTATAGTACATGGTTTGAAGGCATGGTGAAATTACTTAATTGGTAGGACATTTTAGCTACAAATAGATCATGAACATTTGAAGTACTTGCAAAATCAACTATAGTTGAATGCTTGACAATGGAATTGGGTGGAATTTTCAAGTAATCATGGTTGAATTACTACATATAAAAGGAAAGGAAAATATAGTGTCCAATGCCTTGAATTGAATATCACATATAGGTGTGATATCGCAAACATAGTCAAACTTAAGAGTAGTTATAACCAACTACCATCCTAGCAATGATATGAATATGAAAAAGAAGATTAAAAAGAAGATTAAAAAGAAGAAGAAGACAAGACCTATATATGTAAAGAGAGGTAAGTTCCCAAACTCTATTCATGTTGCATCAATAGTTATAATGATCTCCATATAGGTTTTAGTAGCTTCCAATGTGTTGAGACCACTTTTTTTCGCGGATGTGTGTATTTTACTTGGGGAAGATGCAAGGGGTGCCTCATATGGATCATTGAATTACAACCGAATGAAACATTATGGACTATGGGAATCCTTTGATTAATATATTATAAGTCTAATTGGACACGAGTCTCCTTATCACTTAGCGATTACTTGATCTTCAAGCATATCAACTCCTTGGGATGAACATGGGTTATGGCCATTAAGAAAAGACTACATCAGGAACGATGTGTTCCTTGTCATGAGCACCTTGTGTATGTTATGTAATATGTAGGAATGACATACTCAAGTAAACAACAAAATTGTGTGTGTGTGTGTGTGTGTGTGTGTGTGTGTTTTCATAATCTATCCTCTTAAACATCAAGGAAAGGGGCATAATTGCAAACAAAAACTCAAAATTTGTATTCTACTAAGAAATTATTAGAATCTTTAAATTCACAACTTAAACATAGATATTAATGTCTATAATATTTGACACATCAATTAAATTATAAGTAAGGAATAACTTATTTTAAATAAATATTAGAAGAAAATGAAATAACATGATTAATAGATGGAAATGAAACATCACTTGTTAAACAATATTAAAATATTTCCTTTTAATTTAATTTGTAAGTAATTTTGTTTTCATGTATTTGCATTAAGAGCAATAAAAATGTAAGTTGTGGATTTTTACCATCTCACTTTTCCTCCACAATAATAAGACCTCTTAGCTCCCTTTATTTCCATGTTTTCTCTTCTCACTTCTATGTTGGAACATTGAGAAGGGGGGTAAATCAGTATGAGAACAATTATTACTTTTAATCACAATATAAAACCTCCAATAATGTTCAATAGTTTCTCATTAGAATTAAATATATCATAAACACCATAACTCAATGCATAAACATCACATAAACACGGTACACCAAAATTTTACGTGGAAACCCAATGCAGGAAAAAACCATGGAATGCTTTTCTTATTTATCAAAGAGTACATTCATTGGAAGCACCAACTTCCTATTTCTCCAATTACAACTGTAAGGAGGCTCCAACCCTCTATTTGTAGGTTGCAACCTAAAGGAAGCTCCAACTCCCAAATTTACCGACTCCAACTAGAAGGAGGCTAACCTCCTTTCCTTGCCCCGTCCAACAACCCTTAAATATAAATGTAGACCAATTTGTCACTACCTCTGTCATTGTAACTACTAACATATTGTTGTTGGTGTTTATGATACTTCGGTTGCTACTACTAACTTTTATATCTCATCAAGACTGCAACCACACATACCCCATACCAAGATCCACAAGAGAGTTCTCCAAATCAAATGCTTATGAATCACTAATACATATGTGTTCATGATTTCTTTAGAATACACAGTATAACATACACATGACGACATACCTTCAATCTATAGCTAACCTAGTGGATTATATCTCTAATCTTCTGCTTGTATTCTTCACATATCCACGACCTGTACACTTCCTATAACTCACAGATGTCCACGCTTTTCCCTTTTGAAACTCATGCATTACCTCAGAGACATTGTTGTAGTAACTTTCCTTTCGTACACTCGCCTCTTGTAAACTTATTCCTTTGATAAAAATTTCTGCATTCGTATCACTACCTCATATCTACCAATCTATATTCACACGAAAAAATTCAATTGACCCTTTTATGTATATATGTGTTTCCAATGAGGATCTCATTAAAAAATGCAGGGATTTTTGAGAATCATAACTTTTGACTCGATTATCCGATTAAGATAAAATTTTATAGGGAGTTGCATCTCGAAGATTTTACTATCATGCCAGCTTGGTCTATTAGATAGGAATATATTTCAGTGCTTTTTGGGAGCTAGATTCCTTCATATGATGCCTCAAATTTGAGTTTTAGTGTTTTTGCGGGGTTTTTTTTTTTTAATTTTTAATTATTAGCTATCTCTTTGTTTATACATGTAATTAGAAAAGAAAGTTTATGAATAGTGTCACTCTAGATATCTCTTAGTTATTGGTTAGTTTTAGATTCATCCGAGAATTTTCTAAAATCATCTATTTTTTTCGAGAATTTACCTTTTTCCTAATTTAGGGCCAACTCACAATGTCTTGTTAATGACATGAAACTTACATGCAACTTGTTAACTTCCTGTTCAAGGGTTGACATCAATGACAACCAATCTTTCAACAATTCAATGACAACCATTCTTTCAACAACTAATCTTTCTACAATCTCCCCATTTGGCATTGATGGCAACACTTAGACACAACACTTAGACATGGAAAAGACTCAAGCTCATGTTGGCTCCCCCTATCTTCATGCCTCTTCTCTTCGTTTCCATTCCTTTATTTTTCTCTCCCCCTTTGAAATCAATGAAAAATGGTGACTTCTCCTTGGGTATGCTTCCCCTGTCTGTAAGCCTCTGATCTCTACTGATGTTTCTCTTCATGGTTCTTCCTTGTGTAAATCTCTAATAAAAATAATTAAAAAAACAATTCAAGTATTTCATGATTACTGTTTCTCTCCCCCTATCTTACGGTGCCAACTGCCATGTAGATCATTGTGGGGCTTAAACTACTCCTAGTTTTTGTTGAAAATACTCAAAAGTCTCCCTCGGAAGAGGTTTGGTGAAGATATCTGCAATCTGTTATTTTGTCCCAACATACTCTACCTTGATGTTATCCTCTATAACATGTTCCCATAGAAAGTGAAACTTGATTGGAATATGTTTCATTTTGGAATGCATCACTGGATTCTTAGAGATACTTATAGCATTGACATTATCACATAGTATCATAATAGGCTTGTCATATTCCACCTGTATGTCTTGCAAAGTTTGCTTCATCCAAAGAACCTATGTACACCATGTTGTTGGTACAATAAACTCTACTTCTGTTGTGGACAATGATATCGAAGATTGTTTCTTTCTCATATAGGATACCATACAATCACCCAAGTAGAAGGTTGCTCCACTTGTACTTTTTCTATCATCAAAACTTCTTTCCAAATATGCATCTGTGTATGCAACTAGAGATAGATCATTCCCTTTTGGATACCATAATCCATAGTCTTTTGTTCCTTTAAGATACTTGAATATTATCTTTACTGCCATAACATGTGTTTCCTTCAGTGTTGCTTGAAATATTGCAATCTATCCAACTGCTTGCATCACATCCAGTCTCGATGCTATCACATAGAGTAAACTACCAATCATCAATCTGTAGAGTCTGTGATCTGCATCCTTTGATTTATCATGTTTTCTCAATTTGCAACTAGTATGCATGTGAGTACTTATAGGATTGAAATCTACCATTCCAAACTTCTTTAGCATATATTTTATATACTTGTCCTAGGAGATGAAAATACCTTTATATTGTTGACATATGTAGAGTTCAAAAAATAAAGACAACTCACCCAGTAATGACATTTCGAATTCATTTTGCATGTCTTTAGCAAATTTTTGACTCATCCTATCATCATCACTTCCAAAAATAATTTCATCAACATAAACTTCAATTATCAATATATTATCTTGATTTACCTTTATGTAGATATTGTTGTCTTTGTTTCCTTTCTTAAACCCTTGTTGTTGTAGATATTTGTGCAATCTTGAATACCATGCTCTGGGGGCTTGTTTGAGTCCATACAATACCTTCTTTAATATGCAAACATAATCTTCCTTTTCTGACAATAGAAATCCTTATGACTATTCGATGTAGAATTCTTCTAGTTCTCCATTTAGGAAGGTTGATTTTACATTCATCTGATATACTTTGATTTTCTTAAAACATGCATAAGCCAAGATCAGTCTGACAACTTCCATTCTGGAAATTGGGGAAAATGATTCTTCAAAATCTATTCCTTCAACCTGAGCATATCTCTTGCATACTAACCTTGCTTTATTCCTAGTTACTTGTCCATCCTAGTTCAACTTGTTTATGAATACCCATTTTTTGCCAATCACATTCTTATTCTTAGGATTTGGAATAAGTTCCCATGTTTCATTCTTATCCATCTAATCCATTTCTTCTTCCATATATTTGATCCAATGTTCATTAGTGTTGGCTTCTTCAAAATTGATGGGTTCAACTGTATGTCTTTGTTTTGGTGAGCGTAATTTTCTTCAGGTTTCAACTCCTGTATCTTTTTTCCCAGTGATCTGTTCTAGTGGATGATTTTTCTACACTCGTCGGCTAGGCGTTTTGGGATATATCTGAAGATTTTGCTGGTCTTCTTCCTCTTGCTCTACTTATGGCTTCTCTTGTTCTTCTTATGTTTCTACTTCTTCTTTCAAATCCTCTTCTCCTTCCTTCTATGTTGAGTCTTTGCTTTCTTCTTTGGGATTTTGTATGTTTGTATCATCAATTTGTACATTGATGATTTCCACTATTATGTTGAGTCTCATATTGAAACATTTGTATTCCTTTCTCTTTCTTGAGTTCCCGACAAATATATCCTTTTCAACTCGGGAGTCATATTTTCCAATCCCGTCGTCTTCTCTTTTGATATAGCACTTGCTTCCAAATATTCTAAAATGATTCAGATTTGTCGATCTTCCTTTCCATAGATCGTAGGGAGTCTTATCACTATTACTTCTGAGCATTCCTATGTTCAGAATACAAAGTGGTGTATGTACTTCCTGTGCCCAAAATATGTCACCCAACTTGGAATATTTCAACATGGTTCTGGCCATCTCCTGTACTGTCTTGTTATTTATTTCAGCAACTCTATTTTGCTGAGGTGTCCTGGCTGCTGATAATTTCCTTTTTATTCCATGTTCACCATAAAATCCATGAATTATTTCAATCTAAACTCTCCACCATTTTTTGATCTCAAACATTTGATTTTCAAGTCTGTCTCTATTTCAACCATCTCTTTGTATATCTTGAAGTGCTCAAATGCCTCTGACTTCTTCTTGAGAAAGAAAATTGTAGTCATTCTTGTGTAGTCATTAATCAATAGCATGAAGTATTGTTCACCATTTAATACCTTTGTTCTCGTTGTTCCACATAGATCGATATGTACAATCTCCAATGGTTTTTTTGTTGAGTACTCCTTTGATTTGAACTTGGTCTTGGTTTATTTTCCTTGTAGACAATGCTTACATAGAGTATTCGTTGACTTTGAAATTTCATGCATTTCTTTTAATGATTCCTTTCTGCTGATTTTGATAATATTTTCAAAGTCCATGTGACCCATTCCTCTATGTCAAAGCCAACCTTCATTTTCCTTTCCTAAGAAACAACTTTATTTTCCAATTTCATTCAAAACATATATGTTGTTCAGAGTCCTTATCGTTGTCTCCACTAACTTGTGTGATCCTTCTTTAATAATTTCACATTTCTCTGAGTCGAATTGAAGTGTGTGTCCTTGATCACACATTTGACTTACACTCAATATATTGTGTTTCATATCTTCGACCAGTAGAACATTTTCTGCCATGCCATTTTTGCTTCCAATCTTAACTATGCATCTACCTATAATTTTAGTTGAATGATTATTACCGAATGAGACTGATCCATCTCTTTCTTTCTTCAGAGTTAGAAACTTGTTCTTGTCACCTATCATATGCTTTGAACAACCATTGTCAACATACCAATCATTTTTTCTATGTTGGGCTTGTAGAGCAAGCAATCATTGATTCTGCTTTATTTTCCATATCTCTTGTGGTTCTGATATGTGACTGTTAATGTTGTGCTTTGGTTCCCTGGGTGGAATGGTCAATCTACAATTCTTCGCTATGTGTCCAAAATTGTTGCATTTGTAGAACTCTACTTCATTTCTCAATGAGCCATAACTATTTTTGTTTTTGTTGTATGCTTCATAAGATCTTCTAGGATAACTATTATTTAAGTAGCCTGCATATTTTCTTTTGTTCTTAGCATAAGCTTTGTAGTTTACAGCTTTATGTCCAAAATAAACACAATTAAAACAATGACCATAAATAAATAGTTGATACCTGCGAGTAGATGATCTTCTTTGCGATGCACTCCTTATGAATTCGTCTTCTTGAGTCTTCTTTATTTCTAGAATATTCTTCTTTGGGGGATTTCATTCTTCCTTCTTGATAGAATCTCTGACAATATTTGCATATTTTTTTTTGTTCTTCTTCCTATTCTGTTTTCTTGGATATCAATCCTTTCTCATTTTGTTCTTGATTGTATCTTAGTCCAGATCTATCATTGGATGGTCTTTGACTACTCATGATTTGATCCAATATTCTGGTGCTCTTCTGCTGCATATCTTTCTTATGAAGATCTTTCCTTAAAGATATTATTTCTTCTTCCAAGCTTCCAATCATTTTCTCCTTTTCTTCTAACTGAATTCTAAGTATTTTCTCAATTATTCTGTCTTACTCTATTTGAATTTTTAGACTCATGATCATTTGCCCGAGTTCTTCAGAGTTAGAATTATGAGATCCCTCTTTTATTTTTAACCCTACCTTGAGTGACTTGTTTTTCTTTCTTTCTTTCCTAATTTATTTTAATGCACAGATTAGCTCTACTATGAGATTGAATTTTCATTCTTCTTTAGAATCATATTATACTTATATGAAGAGTACTCTTTCTGAATCAATTCCACTATCATTATCCTCCTTGTCTGATGAGGAACTATCCTCGTTTGAGTAGAAACTTTTCTGGAAGAATTTCCTTTTGTTTCTTCTCTTGTTTCCCTTTTGATATTTATTTTCCCTTTTAGAAACTTCTTCCTCATCACTATCTTTATTCTTATGAGGACATTTAGAAGAAAAATGACCAATACCACCATAATTAAAACATTTCAATGGAAGCATACCTTTATACTTGTCAGTTCCTTTATTTAATTTCCTTACGAAATTATTCATCTCTTCATCTTCATCTGGATCATCACTACAACTGCAACCTGGTTTTGACTTTTGGTTGTTCTTCTTATTTGTTTTCTTGGATGCCTTGAAATTCACTTCCTTCATGATTGGGTTTTCCTATTCTATTCTTATTTCATAGGATGTAAATATTCCATGTATCTCATCCATGCTCAATGTATCGATATCTTCTCTTTCTTCTAGGGATGATATTTTAGGATCAAATATCATAGGAAGAGACCTAAATATATTTTGAACAACCACTGAGTCATCAACTTCTACTCCCAATCCCTTAATAGTGTTAACTATTTCGTCAACTCATAGAAGCTAAGCTGCAATGTCTTCATCTTCCTTCATCTTCAATTGTTCAAACTTAGCTTTGAATATTTGAAGCTTAGCTTCATTAACTTTGGCATCTCCTTCATAAATCTTTTGGAGGTTATCCCAAAGATCCTTTTCACTGTCACAATGCATAATTTTGAAAAATAGCGAATAAACTAAACTGCTTAGAATGGTACCTTTATCCTTTGAGTTGTTTTCATTGAGTTTCTTTCCATATTTGTTGGTTGGGGGAGTTGTTGGTGTTGTATACCAATCTACTATTGATTTCCAAACATTAAATCCATGTGTCTATAAAACAGTTTTCATCCTTTTATTCCAGAGGTATAGTTCTAACCATCAAACACTAGTGCTCTAATCTTAGCATATTCCATGATCTCCTTCCAGTGGTTAGAATGCTTCTTGAAGGAATTTCTTTGATACCAATTGTTGGAATACTGAGAGGGGGGGTGAATCAATATGATCACAATTAGTACTTTTAATCACAGTATAAAACCTCCAATAATGTTTAATAGTTTCTCATTAACATTCGATATATCATCAACACCATAATTCAATGCATAAACATCACATAAACACAATACACTAGAATTTTATGTGGAAACCTAATGCAGGAAAAAACAATAGAATGTTTTTCTTATTTATCAAAGAGTACATTCATTGGAAGCACAAACTTCCTAATTCTCCAGCTACAATTGGAAGAAGGCTCCAACCCCCTATTTACAGGATGTAACTTGAAGGAAGCTCCAACTCCCTGATTTATCGGCTCCAACTAGAAGGAGGATACAACCCCCTTTCCTTGCCTCGTCCAACTGCCCTGGAATATAGATGTAGACCAATCTATCACTACCTTTGTCATTGTAACTGATAACCTATTGTTGCTGCTATTTCTAATACTTATGTTGTTGCTACTGATTTTGATATCTCATCAAGACTGCAACCACACATATCTCATACCAATATCTACAAGAGAGTTCTCCGAATCAAATGCTTATGAATCACTAAGACATATTTGTTCCGTATTTCTTTAGAATACTCACTCTAACATACACATGAAGACATACCTTCAATCTATAGCTGACCTGGTGGATTAGATATCTGATCTTTTGCTTGTATTCTTCACAGATCCACAACCTGTACATTGCTTTCTCACGGATGTCCACACTTTTCCCTTATGAAACTTGCAGATTACCTCAGAGACATTGTTGCCATAAATTTTATTTCGTACACTCGGCTCTTGTAAACTTCTTCCTTTGTTGAAATTCCCTTCCTTTGTCTCACTACCTCAAATATTCCAATCTATATTCACACAAAAATATTCAATTGAGTCTTCTTTGTATATATGTGTTTCCAATGAGGATCTCATTAAAAAATGCATGGATTTCTGAGAGTCATAACTTTTGATTCGGTTATCCAATTGGGATGAAATTTTATAGGGATTTGTGTCTCAAAGAGTCTACTTTCATGTCGATCTGACTTATCAGATCGGAATCCGTTTCGACACTTTTCGGGGGCCAAATTCCTTCATATGATGCCTCAAATTCAAGTTTTAGTGTTTTGTGGGTTTTTTTTTTTTAAATTTTAAATTATCATTTATCTCTTCATTTATGCATGTAATCAGAAAAATGAGTTGATGAATAGTGTCACTCTAGTTAGCTCTTAGTTATTGGTCAATTTTAGATTCATCTGAGAATTTTCTAAAATCAGTTGTTTGTTTTTCAAGAATTTACCTTTTTCCTAATTTAGGGCCAACTCATAATGTCTTGTTAATCACATGCAACTGACATGCAACTTGCTAACTTCTTGTTCAAGGGTTGACATCAATGACAACCAATATTTCAACAAGTCAATGAAAACCAATCTTTCAACAACTAATCTTTCAACACTCTCCTCTCCTCCTCTCATCTTCTCCATAGTTAGGGTTTCAATCATGGAGAGCCATTCATGGTAACCTCTACTCCTTTTTCATTATTTTCTTTTCCATTATTTTCTTTGGTTTGCATTGTTTCACTATTTGAACTATTGTTGGCTAGTTTCTTAATTGTTGCAGCGTTTCCTTCCATTTAATGTCATTATTTTCAATTTATAGGTATTTTAAGGGCTTGGCCCTCCTTCCCCTTCATCCTCATAGACATGACAATAGTGGGTTGGACATATGAGAGATCAAGTTGTTATTGAAATAGAGACAAACAATTCAAGAATAGTTTGATTTCCAAACTATTCTACTTAATAAGGAAAATGGTAGCAACAACTGATGCAAGAAAACCCTTGAAACATTTCAAGAATTGTATTTGGCTCTAAAATTGGGTAATGATGATATTGAAGTTTTCCATTTCACATTCCTAATCATTGGTATCTCTACTCTTTGGTTACTTAAGGACGACCTTCAAATTTTCTCAAATTTACAAGTTGGAAATCTTGGATTCTTCATAATAATATATCAATATAATCTTGTTAGATGATTAAGTAGTTTAACCTACATAAATATCAAAGAATTGATTTATAATATAAATGATTTTATATTCAGAAAATTAAGAAATAAATGCATGATTATGTTCATCAACAACTCTCATGCCTGGACATATTGAGATTCCTTATAAATTTCAACATAATCGTAGGTTGGAGATAAACTTGGAAAAAGATGTAGAACTCTTGTTACATATTGAAATTTATTTTATATTGTCGGGGGCATTTCAGTTATCCATCACATAAAGATTGTGAGTTTTTTTTGGCATCATAACCTTTCAATTTTTTATAATTTTGTAATAAAATAAATTTATGGTCAACAACCACAAATTATTCACTATGCAATTTCATGATGAATCGAGAAATGGATATTCTTTGAAAACGAAGTATCACTCATTTCAATTACTCCCTCCATCAAAAATCGAAGAATTTTGAAGTGTTTGAATTCCATAGCGTATTCTATACCATACTTTAGATATGTTCAAGAGGATCAATCTTTTTTTTAGTATAGTTTGAGATTCGATATTTCTTTTTATGGAACTCTTCAATAAGAAACTCAAAGTTATGCTCCAATAAATAGTAATCTATCATTTTGGTAAATAAAGGGGTAAGAATGCCATCACTTCACACACCTTCAATACGAAGGATAGTCTAATGTCAATCAAAAATTTTACATGAAAGGGACCAAATAAATGGAAATAACTAGCTAAATAAGCTTGTGGGGAATTAACTTTGGTTTATATATTTCATCAATCACTTTATTTGCTAAACTTCTTATATGTATTTTATAAGAACTATTTTTTTGGGGAGCTATATATCCTTTGTCAATTCCAACTAGTTGATATGCAAAGTTAATATTAAATAATGAGAGTGCTAGATATGGCAATGCATATGCATATCGGATTTGAAAATATATATGAGTATCATATTTAAACACACATGAACAAAAAAAAATAAAGTTGGTCTCTTTATTAAAATAAAGATAAAATTTAGGGGTTTCATTGATTTATTTCTTGGAAGGTTCGTAAGCCCTAAGGGTTAGATCTTGGGTTTACATACTAAATATAATTCCCACCCAAAAAATGAAGTGGGTTTATATACCAAATGTAATTCTCACCCAAAAAAATGAAGCCTCGTGTACAATGAAGTCGATTTAATTAAAAAGATACAACAATAACCAACCATACACCATATTTCTATTAACTATCTTTACAATACATTAATATTAAACAACAAAATTTTCTTCTGATAGGGTAAATTCTAGCATCACAATTATAAATTATGCAAGTAACTCAAATAACTATTTGCACTAATAATTAAGAGAAGATATGAGAAATACCTAGAAGTATCATATGTGATTTGGACTTATAGAGAAACAACAACACATCATTTTTATCCAAGCAACAACATATTGCAAAAAAAAAAATTGGGGGAAAAATATCCTCGTAACCAACCCCTCAATTAGATATCAAGAGCCCCTAATCCCTTAATCACAAAGTTTATACCAACCAACATTCAATACCTCCCCTCAAGACTCCCAGTCTCAAGTATCCATACCATAGGAATTTCTTCATATGCAATGTGAAAAAAAAACAACCCCAAACAAATTGGAACCCCATTCAATGCTCCTCCATATATCTCCAAATTTAGGAACAAAATTAAAAATGAAATATTATTTTATTGGCATGCACACCTCTACATGTCATTCTCATGAAAATAGTTTCTTTCTGATATTATCAATAATATTATTTTAATGCCCACCTATAAGAAACTGCTATCAATAATAGTTTCTTATGCAAGGAAATATTTGATATGGACAACCATAACAAAATATGTGTGTAAATATAATATTACTATTGTGTGGGTGAGGGAGTTACTCATGTGGCTACCATGTGTAATTCTCATACTTGCACTACTAGACAAACATCATGCCCTTATTAACCACATTCTCTTAATTAAACTTTTTGAATGACTAATATGAAACAAGTACATACAATCATCTATCAAATAAATTAAATTACAATGGTTTAATTCCTCCTTTATCCACCCTCACCCAAATCATACCATTTGATCTACCACCAGATCATCACCTAGTACTTTGGATGGTACTACCTGTAATGGCATGGGGCCTTTTCTACAACTAGTATAAGAGTCATCGATCATGGTGTGACTACATAAGGAATTGAAATTCCACATCACAACTCCAAGGGAGTGTGAGTAAAACTCTAACCATCTCCTAGGATTTTGACATCAAGCTCTACGTCTTACTGATCTATCATGGACTCTATGGCTCCAAGCCTCATCTAGTTGGTCCCAGGAATTTGGTAGGTATGTTGAACTATATACCCATGCATATTGAAAGGTCAATCTAAAATCCTTTCATATTTCCAACTAAGCATTTAGCCCCAAACATAACTCCATGGGTGAGAATAACTCCAACCCTCTTCTAGGATTTTCAATATTATAAGAGGTAAAGGAAACATTGGTAGAACATTAATAATTGAGTTTGTCCCCAATACATAAGGTTATTCTTATGAAAATATATTGTCTTCATAGTTATGGGATCCCTCTTGGTATTTAATGATTAAGCCTTCCAAATCCATGGAGTGGCCTTCTTGTCTAGCTCCTCCTCACATCATGAAATCAAGCATTAATTATAATAATTGTTGGATTACTGAGAGGGGGCATGAATCAGTAATAGAGAAATTTAAACCTTTTTCACCAAAATACAAGTGTTATATCAATGTAGCATTATCATCCAATAGTTACAGAGTAAATAAGTAATGATAAAATGAGCAATCACACACATACACAGTACACCAGTGTTTTTATGTGGAAAACCAAAGCAGGAGAAAACCACAGGATGTTTTTTCTTATGTGTCTTGAAGAATTACATTCATTGGAAGCACCAACTTCCTTTGTTTTCCAGCTGGAACTGGAAGGAGGCTCCAACCCCCTAGTTTCTCAGGCTACAACCCGAGGGAAGCTCCAACTCCCCAATTCTCTGGCTAGAACTAGAAGGAGGCTACAACCCCCTATATTCTCCAGCAACAACCGGAAGGTGGCTACAACCACCTGTCATTTCCCCGTCCAACCGCCCTGAAGTAGAAGTAGAATGATGGAACCACTGTCACACTATCACTGTGAGATATACCATTGTACCACTGTATCAATCTGTACCACTGACCTGCATCCAACCTGTACAAATTCCATGTAATCAATTTGTACCAGAACTGAACATGTATCAACAAAAATACAACATGTACGTGACCCGTAGTGCTTCAGCACACATATGTATGTGCCCTATCTGTTATGCAGCCCGCGTATGTACGCGACCAAACTGTTATGCAGCTTGTGTATGCCTTCTGAAAACTAGGGTTTCATTTCTCTTGAAAGCTTTTGACCCTATGTAACTTCTTCCACATAGATTTGTAACATGTCACTGTATCCAGATTGTAAATGTACCTTGTGCATGCATCCTCATACATAACCTTTACCCAAAGCATATATATCTCTCTCTAGTCACGGGTCATATAGGTGTGTGTAATCATGAACAAGTATAATAACCCTCACATGATCTTAGTCATCAAACCCTTCCTGATATTCAGCCTCTCAATACATCAACCACTTCACAAATACAAGTTCTCAACCATGTACCACAAAAACTCTTAGACATATGCCAAGAAATACAATATGTGCCTCAACAAGAAGTATCAATGATAAATATACCAACATTGTATTTATGTAGATCTGACTTATGCAGAAGATCCCATGTAGCCACTAGTCTCTCTAGGGAGAATCCTCAGATCTCCATAACCATTTCTCATGCATACATCAAAATCCAACTATTCATAGAAATAAGACATACCTTTTGAGGCAATGGATAGATCTAATGTATCTGAGCACTATAGACCTTCCAGGGAAATTGATCTCATAATTTAGAACCTCTGCATCTTCATCTTCTCAAGTTTCATGGCTTTACCAACATGTACGCACCCTATACACAGTTAGCCCGCGTACACCTCAGTATGTACATACCCTATACACAGTCATCCCATGTACGCCTCAGTATGTACACACCCTATACACAGTCAGCCCGCGTACACCTCAGTATGTACGCACCCTATACACAGTCAGCTCGCATACGCCTCAGAAATTAGGTTTTTTCAGTATTCGTTGTAATTCTGAGAATTGCGTCGTCAACCCTTCGTACTACCTCAGAATTTCGCAACTTCATATGTATCAATGAGTACTTGCAATAAGCCTCACACAACAAAAGATATTCAATGTGTTCAAGTGTGATTTAATGAGAGAGCCTTGCCTCTTATTTATACTTTCATGTAGCATTACACTTTCCTTATTTTAGGGTTTTCTCCATTTAAAATAATTTCTTTTGCAAACACTTTGACTTTTAGGAGCTTCTATACGACTCACGAGAGGTCTCCAACTTCATATGGCCATAACTCTCTAACTGTGAGGAGTTATGTGACATTCCACATACCACTGGAAATGGAATCACAGGCACTATCCATCTATGATAGTTTCACTGACAAATTCACTGACCTTAATCTCACTATTCCACAATTAAGCATGGGTTCTATACCCATACTTCTAGGATAACTCAATCCACAAAGTGTCTTCCCGTGAGGGCTTTCACTAGAAGTGGACCACTTTGGAGTTCATCCATTTGTACTTCTTATCAACCATGACAAGACAATAATGAGTCATATTTACATCAAACAAACTTGGGTCCATTACCCAAACCTTTGTGCTACCATAATTTCTTCAAGGGTTGACATCAATGAAAACCAACCTTAATCAACAATCTCCCCCTTTGGCATTGATGGCAACATTCTGATGCAATATTGAAATCATGTCATGCAATATTGGAGTCATATCACTCATGCTCCCCCTAGAAGCATGCCTATGTCCTCTGCATCCCTTTGACCTTTTCTCCCCTTGGAATCATGCCTCTTTCCTCTGCATATGATAAATCTCTCCCCCTTTGTCATCAATGGAAAAGGTATCTTTCCATTTGGGGTTGATCCCCCTAACTGAACTGTCGTCTTTATGGTTCTTCCTCGTGTACATCTAAGACATATAAGATAAACATTCAAAAGCATTCATTTTGGAGTAGAAATAACTCCGAGTCTTTGGCAAAGATACTCAAAGGCTTCTCGTGGAAGTGGCTTTGTAAATATGTCTACCACTTGTTCTTTTGTGCCCACATACTAAACTCGGATGTTCTTTTCTGCAATTTGTTCCCGTAGAAAGTGATACTTCATTGGAATGTACTTCATCTTGGAGTGCATTACCGGGTTCTTTGAGATACTGATGGCACTTGTATTATCACAATAGATTGGAATGGGCTCATCATACTCAACTTGTATATCTGTCAGAGTTTGTTTCATCCAAAGAACCTATGTACAACATGTTCTTGCTGCAATACACTATGCCTCGGCTGTAGATAAAGATATTGATGATTGTTTCTTTCTTAGCCATGATACTAAATACTCACCCAAGTAGGAAGTTGCTCCATTGGTGCTTCTTCGGTCATCAATACAACCTTCCCAATATGCATATGTGTAGGCAATAATAGATAGATCCTTTCCTTTTGTATACCATAATACAAATTTTTTTGTTCCTTTGAGATATCTGAAAATCCTCTTCATCGCTAATACATGTGATTCATTTGGTGCTGCTTGAAATCATGCCACCTGTCCAAATACCTACATTACATCTGGTCTGGATGCTGTCACATGTAGTATTCTACCAATCATTGACCTGTATTGCCTCTGATCTGTAGAATTTGAATCATCATCTTTTCTCAACTTGCAACTGGTTTGCATGGGAGTGATAATGGGTTTGCAATCTTCCATTCCGAACCTCTTTAGAATTTCTCTGATATACTTGGTTTGAGAAATAAAAATTCCTTGGTTGATTTGATGTATCTGAAGTCCCAAAAAGAAGGATAGTTCTCCAAGTAATGACATTTCAAATTCATTCTGCATATCCTTTGCAAATTTCTGGCTTAACCTGTCATCATCACTACCAAAAATAACATCATCAACATAAACTTCAATTAATAAAATACTATCTTGACTTACCTTGATGTAGAGGTTGATGTCTGTACTTCCTTTCTTGAACCCTTCTTGATGTACATATTTATCCACTCTAGAGTACCATGCTCTAGGAGCCTTTTTTAGACCATACTAGGCCTTCTTTAATTTACACACATAATCTGTGTTCTCTGACAACTGAAATCCTTCTAGTTGTTCAATGTAGACTTATTATGCAAGTTCCCCATTCAGAAAAGATGATTTTATGTCCATCTGATACACTTTAATATTTTTGGAACATGCATAAGCTAAAAGAAATCGGATTGCTTCCATTCTGGCAACTGGGGAAAATGTCTCTTCAAAGTCGATTCCTTCAACCTGTGCATATCCTTTACATACCAATCTAGCTTTGTTTCTTGTAACCTGTCCATATTCATTCAATTTATTCCTGTATACCCACTTTGTGTCGATCACATTCTTATCCTTTGGTCTTGGAACCAATTCCCAAGTGTCATTTTTCTCTCTTTGATCCAATTCTTCATCCATGGCCTTATTCCAAAATTCATCCTTGTTAGCCTCTTCAAAACTGTTTAGTTAAATTATAGATGAGACTGCTAGGTGCGTTTGTTTTGGTGAACGGATTATTCTTCTAGTCTCAACTCCTGCATCTTTGTTTATGATAATCTGATATGAAGGATGATTCTTCTGTACTTGTCTTCTAGGTGTCTTTGGAGGCACTTGTTGAACTTGCTCTTCTTCTTTTGTCGGGTTCTCTTCATATTCCTCTTCTACTTCTTCTTCGTAAAGTTGTTCCATTAATTCATTTTCTTGTTCCTTTAATTGTGGTCTACCTGTTTCATCAATTGTTACGTTGATTCTTTCCACAACTTTGTTCAATCTTAGGTTGTAACACTTGTATGCTTTCCTTGTACTTGAGTAACCAACAAGTACTCCTTTGTCCACATGAGAGTCAAACTTTTCCATTCTGCCATCCTCTCTTTTGATGTAGCATTTGCTTCCAAAAACTATGAAGTTCTTCACATTTGTTGGTCTTCCTTTCCATAGCTCGTAGGGATTTTTATCAGTGTTTTTTATGAGAATTACTCTATTTTGAATGTGAATTTTTGTATGCACTACCTGTGTCCAAAATATATTTGTCAATTTGGAATCCATTAGCATTGTTTGAACCATTTCCTGTATTGTCTTGTTCTTTCTTTCAACAACTCCATTCTGTTGAGGTGTCCTAGCAGCGAAGAATTTCCTTTTTATTCCATGATTGTTGCAGTAGTCCATAAATTCCTTCAAAGTGAACTCTCCTCCATTATCAGATCTCAAGCATTTAATTTTTTAATCCATTTCATTTTCAACCATTTCCTTGTAGATCTTGAAATTTTCAATAGCTTCTGATTTATTCTTGAGAAAGAAAACTGCAGACATTCTTGTATAATCATCAACTAATAACATAAAGTATTTCTCACCTTTTAAACCCTTTGTTGTAGTTGGTCCAACTAGATTAGTATGCACAATTTCCAGTGGTCTTGTCGTTGAATATTCCTTTGATTTGAACTTGGTCTTTATTTGTTTTCCTTGTTGACAATGCTTGCATAAAGTGTTGGTTGGTTTCATGATCTGGGGCATTTCTCTAACTTCTTCTCTTTTGCTGACTTTGACAAGGTTATCAAAATGTATGTGATCCATTCTTCTATGCCATAGCCAACTTTCATCTTCCTTTCCTATACAACACTTTTCATTTCCAATTTCACTTAACACATATATGTTTCTTGAAGTTATCGTAGTTCTAGCAATCAATTTTCCTAAACCTTCTTTTCTTATCTCACACTTTTGTGAATCAAAAGTAACTTTATGACCTTGGTCACACATTTGACTCACACTTAGAAGATTATGTTTTATATATTATACTAGTAGAACATTTTATGCCTTGGTATTCTTGTTCCCAATTCGGATTGTGCCTTTTCCAATGATTTTAGTTGAATCATCATTTTCGAAGGAGACTGATCCATATCTTT
The DNA here is from genome assembly GCA_009831015.1 of Picea engelmannii. Classification (NCBI taxonomy): domain Eukaryota; kingdom Viridiplantae; phylum Streptophyta; class Pinopsida; order Pinales; family Pinaceae; genus Picea; species Picea engelmannii. Next base: position 418,927 of record ML807042.1, on the reverse strand, counting down.
CCTTTCTCAATGTAAGAAACCTTTCTCTATCACATGTCACGTGTGTTGAATAGCCACTGTCAACATATCAACCACGTTTATTCTGCTTAGCTTGTAGAGCGAGTGTGCATTCTTCATTGCTATATTGATGTTGCTTTCTTATCCATGTCCTTTTCTGAGGTTCTTGTCTGTGATTGTTGTTATTTTGTTGTGGTTCTGTAGGAGGGACTGTCATTCTGCAATCTTTGGCCATGTGTCCAAAGTTGTTACATTTGTAACATTCCACTTTAGTGCTCAAAGATTCAAACCATTTGTAACTTCTTCTCTGTGTTTCATTAGGCCTTCTTGGATAACCCTTTTGTGTATGGATTTCAAAGTTGTTTATATTCCTATTGTTAGCTATGCAATTCACAACTTTATGTCCAAAATTATTACGTGCATAACATAAACCAAAAAAAGATGGTTTGATACCTGGGAGTTAAAGATATTCTGAAAGGAGGTACTCTTATGAATTCTTCTTCTTCCCGAGGCCTATCTGTCAATTATTGATTCTGAAATATGAATCTTCTCAGTGGAGGAGTGTCCCTGTAATCTTCCTTGTAGATCTTCCTATCTCCCGTGATTGTTTCTGCATAGATTTTTGGATATGTTTCTTCCTTTGTTGTTTTGGAACTGGATCTTTTTTCTATTTGATTGTATCCAAGTCCAGACTTGTCACGATGAGATTTTTTACTGTTGATAATGTCATCCAAAACTTTTGAGTTGTTTTGCATATTTTTATTTTGAAGATCCTTTTTTAATGTGACAATCTCTGCTTCCAAATTTCCAATGATCTTGTCTTTTTCTTCTAGCTATTCTTTGAGTGATTCTTCAATTCTTTTGTCTTCTTCTATTTGAAATTTCAAATTTGTGATCATTTGTTCTAGTTATTGAGTGTCTTCTTTCTTGTCTAGTTCCTCTTGTAGTTTTTTTTTTTTTCTTCTTTTCTCTTTTGATAACTTCTATGGCAAACATTAATTCCTCTCGGTATTCAACTTATGTCTCTTCAATTTATTCTTTGACGTATTCATATTCTTCTTCGGAGTCTTCTTTATCATATTCTTCTACTACCATGAATAAAACTCTTTCTGTCTCACTGTCACTGACTTCATCTTCATCTGATGATGAGTTGTCTTCTTTGGTGCCTAAGATTTTCTTGAAAACTTTCTTTGTGGTTCTTTTGCCTTTATATGTTTGTTTTCCTTTTGAGTAACCTTCATCATTTATCTTTTTATTATGAGGACATTTTTTAGAAAAATGACCAATATAATCACAATTAAAACAAATTAAAGGAAGCTTACCTCTATACCTACCATCGGTTCCCTTGTTCAGTATTTTGACAAAGTTGGCCACTTCTTCATCATCTTCCGAGACGTCACTACTACTGCTATGTTCTTCTCTTTGCTTTCCCTTTTTCTTTGACTTTTTGGATGCTTTGAAGGTTTCTTCTTTTATATCTGGATTTTCCTGTTCAATTCTCATTTCATATGCTGTGAAGATTCCATGTAATTAGTCAATTATTATTGAGTTTAGATCTGATCTTTCTTCTAGTGTTGATATCTTAGGGTCAAATCTCATAGGAAGAGATCTTAGTACTCTTTTAACAATTACAAATTCTTTGATTTCTTCTCCAAATCCTGTGATTTCATTTATTGTTTCATCAACTCGTAAAAAATAAGCTGCAATATTCTCATCTTCCTTCATCTTAAGTTGTTTGAACTGACCTCTATAAATTTGAATCTTCGTTTATTTGACTTTTGAATCTCCTTCATAAATATTTTGAAGTTTGTCCCAAATATCTTTAGCGGATTTACAATGTGCAACTTTGGTGAATATCGTTTCACTAAAACCATTTAGAAGTGCATTTGTGGCTTTGGAATTATTTTGACCGAGTTTCATTGCTTTTTCATTTGTTGGCGGAACTGTTGGTACTATGTATCCATCTACAATTTATTGCCAAATTTTAAATCCCTGTGCTTATATATATGTTTTCATCCTTATGCTCCAAAATGCATACTTTTGTCCATTAAACTGTGGTATTCCATTTTTATACAAGTTGTTGCTCTCCATAATCTACCTTTTAGTGGTTAAACTGATTTCTGAAGGAACCTGCTCTGATTACAATTGTTGGATTACTGAGAGGGGGGTTGAATCAGTAATAGAGAAATTTAAACTTTTTTCACCAAAATACAAGTGTTATATCAATGTATCATTATCATCCAATAGTTACAAAGTAAATAAGCAATGAGAAAATGATCAATCACACACATACACAGTACACCAGTGTTTACGTGGAAACCCAAAGCGGGAGAACACCACGGAATGATTTTTCTTATATGTCTTGATGAATTACATTCATTGGAAACACCAACTTCCTTTGTTTTCTAGCTGTAACTGGAAGGAGGCTCCAACCCCCTAGTTTCTTAGGCTACAACCTAAGGTAAGCTCCAACTCCCCAATTCTTTGGCTACAACCCCCTATATTCTCTGGCTACAACCGGAAGGTGGCTACAACCACCTATCATTGCCCTGTCCAACCGCCCTAAAGTAGAAGTAGAATGATGGAACCACTGTCACACTATCACTGTGAGATATACCACTGTACAACTGTATCAATCTATACCACTTACCTACATCCAACCTGTACAACTGCCCTGTAATCAATCTATACTAGAAATGAACATGTATCAACAAAAATATAACAGGTACGCGACCTGTAGTGCTTCAACACGCGTATGTACACACGCTATTTGTTATGCATCCCGTGCATGTATGCAAACAAATTGTTATGCAACCTGCATATGCCTTCTGAAAACTAGGGTTTCCTTTCTCTTGAAAGCTTCTAACCCTTTGTAACTTCTTTCACATAGATCTGTAACATGTCATTATATCCAGACTGTAATTGTACCCTGCATATGCATCCTCATACATAACCTTTACCCAAATAATACATATCTCTCTATAGTCACGTGTCATATAGGTGTGTGTAGTCATGAACAAGTATAATAACCCTCACATGATATTAGTCATCAAATCCTTTCTGATATTCAGCCTCTCAATACATCAACCACTTCAAAAATACAAGCTCTCAACCATGTACCACAAAAACCCTTAGCCATATGCCAAGAAATACAAGATGTGCCTCAACAAGAAGTATCAATGATAAATATACCAGCACTGTATTTCTGTATATTTGACTTATGCAAAATATCCCATGTAGCCACTAGTCTCTCTAGGGAGAATCCTCAAATCTTCATAACCATTTCTCATGCATACATCAAAATCCAACTATTCATAGAAATAAGACATACCTTTTGAGTCAAAGGATAGATATGATGTATCTTAGCACTGTTGACCTTCTAGGGAGCTTGATCTCAAAATTTAGAACCTTTGCATCTTCATCTTCTTAAGTTTCATGGATTTACCAACATGTACACACCCTACACACAGTCAGCCTGTGTACACCTCAATATGTACGCACCCTATACATAGTCAGCCCGTGTACGCCTCATAAATTAGGGTTTTTCAGTATTCACTGTAATTCTGAGAATTTCACCATCAACCCTTCGTATTACCTCATACTTTCGCAACTTCAGATGTATCAATGAGTACTTGCAATAAGCCTCACACAACAAAAGATATTCAATGTGTTCAAGTGTGATTTAATGAGAGAGACTTGTTTCTTATTTATACTTTCATGTAGCATTACACTTTCCTTATTTTAGGGAGTTCTCCATTTAAAATAATTACTTTTGTAAACATTTTGACTTTTAGGGGCTTCTATATGACTCATGAGGGTTCTCCAACTTCAGATGGCCATAACTCTCTAACCGTGCGGATTTATGTGAAGTTCCACATACCATCGGAAATGGCATGAAAAGAACTATACATCTAGGATAGTTTTACTAACAAATTCATTGAACTTCATCTCATTATTACACAATTAAGCATGGGTTCTCTAACCATACTTCTAGGATAACTCAATCCACAAAGCATCTTCCTATGAGGGATTTCACCATAAGGGGACCACTTTGGAGTTCATCCATTTGTACTTCTTATCAACCATGACAAGACAATAATAAGTCATCTTTACATCAAACAAACTTGGGTCCATTACCCAAACCTTTTTGCTACCAGACTTTCTTCAAGGGTTGACATCACTGACAACCAACCTTAATCAACAATAATAACATCTTCATATAATCATAAAAATAAAAAAAACAGATAATAAATACCACATGACATCATGATAACATAACATCGTCATAGCATTGCAAATATCACAGAACCACATGATAATTACCTCACTCCATCACAAGAATAGAGAATTGCATGACATAATCATAAGAAACATAACATCATAATTATCATGAAAAAATAATATCATGGTAAATACTCACATCGCATAACGTATGAAGACACATAATAATTGGAATGCATGAGAAAAAAACATCTCCAAATATTAGTTTAATATGTTAATTTGTCTCTATTAAGTGTTCCGGCCTTTTTTTCCAATAGAAAATTCGCTCAAAGTTATATTAAAGTATATTTTTTTTTACAACATCAAGGATCCTTATAACTTTGGATCATTATGTTCATATCGATACAAAAAGCGCCCACATCTATCCATAATGTGAACTAATAATCCTCAAATAGCCAAAAGGAAATAAACAAGACGAAAATGTTTAACACTTCAAAATTACAAAACATAATATAAAGTCCACTACCAGTGGAAATATAAACATGATGTAATTCATCCCGAAGATAATTCAAATATGTTTAAATGAGTAAATGGTCCTCCATCCCCACCTACCCATTGGTAAAAGGATAATCTTCCTTCCAGTTCCAAGAGAGCTTGTTTAGATCATAATAAGTTTGCCTCCTTATTGAAATCCTTGTAAATACGATGAAAGCTAATGCCTTGAAATAAAGTGGTCAGATCCATGGTTTTATGCATCCATCCTTCAATGTCAATTGCCTGAAGATTACTCTTTTGATTTAACCAAACTATAATTACCTTGGAATCCCCCAGAATCTGGATTTTTTGGACAGAACACATAATGGCAAGAGTAAGTGTAGACCAAACTCCCATAAGCTCTACCTTTGTGTTGGTGCCTTCTCCATAGTTGATGTACCATTTATAAACAGTCAAACCTGGTAATTTGATGATTTTTCCTGCTCCGCAACACTTGCCACCTGAAATAGTTGTGTCATTAAAGAAAGAAATAGAATATCCTTCTTGTTGTGTGATTGTGCACACTCTAATGGATGTAGGTTTCTGGGATTGGAGAAGCCAAGTGTGAGACCCAAGTATCTTGTATGCCACTGCAGAAATTTAAGGTGACCTATCCTCTAAAATAAATTTGTTTCTCTCAATAAAGATGTACCAACAGGTGAGAGCAACCATACTTTTGGAAACTAATTTATCCTTGCTCCAAATGGTAAAACAGTCATATATGGAGGCTCCATCCCAAGTTTTTTTATCTTAAGGATTAATGTTAGTCTGGCCCAAATTGACTTTGTGAATGTACAGTGAATGAGTAAGTGGTCAATATCTTCAGAATTGTGTTTGCAGAGATAGCAAACCCCAGGCCCCTCCAAACCCTTTTTTTGGAGAGCGTCCCAAGTTAGTACCTTTTTTTCCACTGCCATCCAAATAAACAATTTTATCTTTAAATGTATGTTCCATTTCCAAATATTTACCTTCCAACCACTCCTAATCAGGTAATCCATAATTGATATAAGATCACAATAAACGTTTTTGACAGAAATGATCCCGGAAGAGTCCCCTCGGTCCATACAAGAGTGTCGTTTGTATCCCGGATAGATATGCTAGTGCCTATAAGCGCTCTTTGATATAACTCCCACTCTAATGCTAAAACTCCCACTAATCCCAATTCCTCACTACTTAACCAAGCCTATGAATTAGAACCAACATTATGGGATATTGTGGCTTGTGCCAAAACAATAATCCTCTTTTCTTTTAATTGTGTAATTAGCGCGTCCGAAAGGATTTTTCTGTCACCCATGCCAAGAATCTGATCCCTGCCAATGGAAATTAAGTGTCATGATCATGGACACCAACTCTGCTAGTGGAGGATCACATGTACTGCACTAGTGAGGCTATTCCAAATTCTAGATGCAGAGTGTTGTTTGTGAGAGGCTTGCATGTACCAATTGACCACAATAGTATTATATAAATATTTATCCATTAAAAAATTATATCAAATGTCAGCATAATCCAATACTCTCCAAAGAGTATTAACCAATAATGTCATATTAAAAAGAGGAAGGTTCTAGAGTCCCCATCCTCCAAATTTCTTTGGTCTAGAAAGAATGTCCCATCTACATAAGTGAAACTGTTGTGTAGTCTTCTTACTGCTCCAGAGAAAATTGAACATCAATTTTCAAATATTATTTAAAATTGGGCACGGAATGGTCTCCAAGGACATCCAGTATACAGGCTGGCTCTCTAGAACATCTTTAACTAAGACAATCAAACACCCAATGATATCCACTTGTTGCACAACAGTCCAATATTCTTTTCCATTTTTGTCACTAACCAATTCCAATATTCATTCTTACATTCCCCAGTCTTTAAGTAATAGCCCATATATTTGAACCCAATTGAAAGCTCGATAAAAGAATAAGAAAGAAGCTCCTTTAAAGGAGTCAGTTCTGCATCAGTTAGACCTTCGTAATGAACAATATTTTTAGAGTGGTTTATCAATAAGCTCGAAGCATTACAGAATAACTGAAGAATGTTGATGACCTCCATCCATTCTTTTAATGTCGCCTTAGTCATAATAAGGACGTCATCCACAAACAGTAAGTGAAGAATATTAATCAATCTGGAAACCTTTATACCTGTTAGAGTGCCCTTGAGAATGCTACTTTTCATTAAAATACTGAGCCCTTCCATAACTAGGATGAACAATAATGGTGATAATGGGCAACCTTGGCGCAAACCCCTGCCACTTTTGAAGAATTTTTTCACCTCGCCATTGAATAAAACAACAAAGGATGAAGATGTAACACAACCCATGATCCAATTAGTCATCTGGATACTGAAACCCACTATTATTAATGTCAATATTAAGTGATCCTAGTCAATACAGTCGTAAGCTTTCCTCAAGTCCAATTTCAATACCAATGGATTTATATTATTTTTCTTATTTCTATGAAGACTCTCATGAGAAATACATATTCCATCTTGTATATGCCTACCCTGTAGGAACCCCAATTGTTCAGCAGAGAGTGATTTTAATAGGATTGGCTTAATCCGATTTGAAATTATTTTGGATATCACTTTATAACAAATATTACACAAGGAAATCAGACCAAAATCATCGAAAGTAACATGTTTGTTTTCCTTTGGTATAAGAGTCAAAAAGGTTGAGTTTAGACTCCCAATAATGGTACCTTTCTGTCTCGAATCCTCCACCATCTCAAGGAGATCATCCCCAACTAAGTCAACAAAGAAAATGAAGAATTCAGTCATCCAGTCGTCTGGCCCCGAAAACTTTTCTTTTTTAAATTGAAACAAAACAAAATTTAGGTCCTCCAAAGTGACTGGATTGTAAAGAGGGTCAGTCTCCTCATCACTAACCATCTTGGGAAGAGACTAGTTACCTTGACTTGTTCATTGGTATTAACAATAGACGGGGCCTTATAAAAAAATTTGTAATATGATACTGCTTCAGCCTTTATCGCTCCCTAGTCTATAAGAGTGAAGCCATTTCCATCAATGATTTCCCATACATGTTTTTGATTCCTATTGTGGCTTGCAACATTATGACAATACTTTGTATTATTGTCTCCACTTTTTACTCAGATCGCCTTACTACGGAGTCTCCAAGTCTCTTCATCATCACGTAATAGTTTGTTTCTTTTACTTTCCAGCATCTGTAGATGTAATTCTGCCCCCCGATTTGTAGAATCCCCAACTAGATTCACAAATGTCTCCTTTATATCAGCTTCTAGGATCACAAACTTCTTTATACTAGAGTTTAGTTTGGATTTTTAATTCCTTTAATTTCCACACTATTCTGCCCTGCCTATCACCTTCCGACAGGAAACAAGGATCCTTCCAAATTTTATGAACCAAAGCCACATAATCATCATCATGCAGCCAATGGCCATTTAATTTAAATGGGTAAGGCTTGTAAATAGGTGTAATTTCCAGCTGGAGTAGTACAAGGGCATGATCTGATATAAAGGGTACTCAAACCAAGACCGGAATAATCCAACCTCAACCAATAAACCTTCGGACACAAGACACCTGTCCAGATGCCTCATAATGGCTTCTTGACCAAAGTGCCCATTTATCCAAGTCGAGACCATTTTATTTGATTCGCCCAAGTTCATTTATCCTTTAATGAGAATCATTAATTTCAAAAATTATATGCACATACATAATTGATGTTAATTGGATTGGATCATTGGGTTTAGTGCATTGTTGGTTTACTCTATTATCTTCCCATGACAATGCACAAATACATGCATTAACCACATTTCTAATTCATTTTTTTAGGATATTTAGACACTTAGGAGTTAGTTAAGATCAATTTGATCTAAAGTGTCTTTAGGTTAAAATGTGTTACTTTAGTATGCATTAGTATGCATTTGTAGTTATGTAATTCAACTATCACGATATGTTCTAGACATAGAGTGATTCGAAGACTCATATTCTCCTCAATATTAACAACTACATTAATATGTGACTTAATATCCTATTGGTCCATGATCTCTATTTAAAGTGAATGGAGGGTCATTTGTTGATGAACAATTGTGAGAAACTCTCTTGTAAAATATTTTTCTTTTTCATTAATATATTGCCTCAAGTGGCCATGTTGGTTGGGGTCATGGATTGTTTCTGTCTTCAAGGGTTTCAACCACATAAAAACATCGATGTGTTTATTTTTGATCGGGTTGTGTGAGTGGTTACTGAATAGGTTTGTCCTATGTTGGAATATCCCATTTTTTTTAACATGGTATCAGATCTTGTTTGAAGGCTTGCTCTTGTTGTAGATCAAGATATTGAAGACGTGTTGCCACATTTATGGTTTCTACTATTTCCATGCATTCCTAGCTAGAGAGGACTATTCCATTATGTATGAAGAACTCTTTAAGTTATAAATTATTTTCATTTCACTAGAAAAGGTTTTTATTTGACCAATATACGACAATTTTAGTCATATCCATAGGTTATATAAATCTTGAATAAGCCCTTTTTCATTTTTTTTCACTGAGTTAATATTTTATTTTTCTATTTTTATTTTCGGGTTGGTACTCTTTTCGGTCTGTGTATGCTCTTTATTGTGTGCTCTATGCAATCTCAGAAAATCATATACAGAGCGAAAAGTGTTTACTTTTCTGCATGTTCTCTTTTATTTTCATTGTATTTGATCCTAGCAAATCATAAACAGAGAGAAAGATTACATTTTCCAACCAAGCTAACCGATAACCAACCTCGTTGTTGAAATTCAATTTTTTTTCCCAAAATTTCGGTTATTTTTGTATGAGCACACAGAAAGGAAGGATTTTTGGGTAAGCACACACTTCAATAAAACAACAACAACAACATTCACATCTGCCTCCTCCTTTACGATTATTATTTTTTTTTACTAGCTCACTTGATTGAAAGTTGGTTTATGTAATAAGAGGTCTTGTGTTAAAATCTCTTTTTAAGTTAATTTTTGAAAAAGTTCATGCATTCTTTGTAAAGGGCATTTCACTTAAATTATAAAAGTGAATCACTATAAATTATCTTTAATATTCCTTTCTAGTTACTTTTTTTGCATGGAACAACTTTAATTTATAAAGTAACTTCATTGTAAAAGTGATTTTCACTTCTATAGAAGAAGTGGGTCACTTCATAAGTAACTTATTTGTAAAAGTGAGCTTAGAGGCAAAGTTACAGAAGGAAGGAAATTTTTTGTACATCCATCACCACATGGGTCAACTTCTACCTGCCACGTGGTGCTTTGGTCATTGTTTATCCCTTTTTTAAAAAGTGGATAAATTTCACATCCGAAGTCCATTTTTAGTGCCATTTTTTTAAACAACCTATTTTTTTGATAGCTTTCCATACAGACAATTGATTTCATATTTTAAATCCATATTATCTACATATTTTAATATGGATAATCCAAGTGATATGTTTCTTACCATTACGAACTACTTCTCATGGAAATATGATATGGATGATGTACTAAGAAGTAAATGAATGCACTGTATTTCCTTGAAAAAAGAACTTGCTCCCACTGATACTAAAAAGAAAGCCAAATGGGATTTTAAGAATGAAAAAACATGTGGACTAATCAAAATGTTTGTCTCTCCTGATTTAAGGTTTCACCTTCAAGGAATTGATGACCCAGATGGAGCTTGGGCTAAGCTTGAAGCTATGTTTGGTAAACACAATCCGATTTGATATCACTAGATTGAAAATGATTAATGAATTTAATTTAAGTCCCAATGATTTTCCTTGCATTGAATATTATTTATCTAAGTTCAAAGAACTTACAATTTTATGTAAAGGCTGTAAAATAGATCTGGAGGATGAAAAATGAATATATGTTATTCTTTCTAATATTGGTAGTGTATATTATAATTATGTATCTACCTTTTATGCCACTAGAGAAGCTCTAGGGAGTGCTTATAAAGAACCCACTCTTGAGTCTTTTGGCGATTCTCTGATTAGAGAGAAAGATAAGATTTTGTATCTTGGAGTGATAAACACTACAAGAACATCTAACAAAGCCTGAATGTCCCAACAGAAAGATAAATCTAAGCATCCCAAGAAACAACATCCTTGCAACAATAAGCAAAATAGGGTCCCAAACCCTCTTAACTAGCTTCTACTCCTAAAGGTGACAAAGGAGAAAATTCCAAAAGTAAGAATATTGATAGGCATTGCAACTTTTGTGAGAGATATGGTCATGTGGAGTTTAAATGTTTTAAAAAGATGAAAACATTAGAAGCAAGGATGAAGAATCACAACACAAATCTTGATTCTTCTTCTTCTTCTCATGGACATGCGCTTTCTATTTCTGGTTTCTTCTTTAATACAACTTTTACTTCTTCTTCTGATGAGTGGATTATAGATTCTATAGCATCCTATAATTTGGATAAGGATAAAGACATTTTTCTACTCTTAATGAATGTAACACCAAAAAAAAATTTGTTGGTGATGATGGATCTCTTAGTGTTGTGGGGTCTAGAACAATTCAAGAAGATAGTGGTCATTTTAATGATGTATTATTTGTTCCAAGTATTTCTTGCAACTTTCTATTAGTGTATCAAATCACTCATTTAGGTGAAGGTAAAATTGTAGAGTTTTCACCTCACCAAGTTGTAATCAAGGATTTAAAAGATCCTAAGCATGTCCTAGAAAATGGAATTGTTGATTATATTGTCAGGTTGTACAAATTTGACAACTTTGGGTCATCATATTTTTCATCAATTTTTGGTAATCATAGTGATGACTTGAGAAAATTCTGGCATGAGTGGTTTGGTCGTATAAACTATCTCTCATTGCAACAATGTAATCAACATATGGTGATTGTTCTGTTGGGTATATGTTACATTCTTTGCATGTGTGTGTGTGGGCACGTCAGGTTCGACAACTATGTCTGATGATCCCTCTAGTAGTGCTCTTTGTGTCATGTGTGTCAGGCTCTTCCTAGGGGGTCCCAGGGGGTCCCAGGGGGGCCTAGGTATGGCCCCCCCTATTTACACGCAGCGTTCGAAAATGGGCAGTAGCCCGGGGCAACGCCCCGAAATATTTTTTGGTCGTTTTTTGCTATTTTTAGTGGTTTTCTAAATTAATCTTGGATTAAGGGATTAGGGTTTTGGTATCTATGGAACACATAAAAACATTATATATATTGTATGGTGAATGGTGAAATTCGATATAATGAATATAAGAAAGGTTTTCCCCGATTGAGGGTTTCCGGTATAAATACTTTTGTACTCTGTGAATGAGCCATTGATTAATTTATGTTTTTCTTAAGAATCTATATGAATTGCTTTAATTCATAGGTTTAAAAATTACATGTGGTATTAGAGCTCAATTTTGGCTTCAGAGGGACGCATTTGTTGTTGAGGGTTTGGCTCGGTCTTGATAGATAAAGTTTATCTTGGGTTTGTGATAAACCTGGGTTTAGTGGGAGCTTTTGCAGTGGTGATTTGAGTGCAAAAAGAGGAATGGAAAGCTCTTCTAGAATAGAGATAGAGAATTTAAATGGTAAAAACTTTGAGCTATGGAAGATGAAGATGGAGGACATTCTTGTAGACAAAGAACAATGTATCATTATGGATCATGGTACACAGCCTACTGGTACACCATCTACTAGCACACATGTTATTGTTACACAACCTACTAGTACACAAACTACCAATACATCACCTACTGGTATGTCGAAGGAAGATTGGGAGAAGTTGGACAGAAGAGCAAGGAGTACTATTCGACTATGCCTAGCAGATTTGGTGTTGTTGAATGTCTCGGGAGAATCTACAACCAAGGAACTACGGGATAAGTTGGGGAATTTGTATCAATCAAAGTCCTTGGTAAACAAGTTGTTTCTTCGAAAGAAGTTGTATCATCTTAGGATGGAAGATGGAGATGCTGTGACAGAACATCTAAATGCCTTTAATACTCTGGTAAGTCAACTTGTCTCTGTTAATATTACGATGGCATAAGAAGATAAGTGTATTACTTTGTTATGTTCTTTTCCAGACTCTTGGGATAATCTGGTTGTAGAAATAGGTAGTACCATTCAATCTACATTGAAGTATGAGGATGTAGTTTCATCCTTGTTATCTGAAGAGATGAAGTGGAAAAGAATGGATGGTCATAGAACAGATGCTTTATTTGTAAGAGGTCATACCCAAGACAGGAATCCTGGTAAGCCTTGGGAGGGGAGATCTAAGTCTACAGGTAGATCTACTCCTGGAAAATCTTTGAGGAAATGTTGGAAGTGTGGTAAAACAGGGCATTATAAGAAAGATTGCAGGTCTAAGAAGGTTGAAAAACCAAATGGATCCGATAGTATCTCTTCCACAGAGGTCAAAACCTCCACTAAAGAAGGATATGATGTTTACCTGGCATCTACAGGTACACATGTAGACCATGATGTATGGTTGATCGACTCAGGTGCATCATACCACATGACTCCTCACAGGGAGTGGTTCTTTGAATATGAAAAATATGATGGTGGTGATGTATTCCTAGGAGATGACTCGATAGCAAAAATCATGGGACGTGGAAGGGTTAAGTTGCTGCTAAAATATGGAAGAATTAGAACACTCCATGGGGTTATTCACATTCCAAAACTAGCCAGGAGCCTAATATCTGTAAGCAAGTTGGATGATGCAGGAGTGAATATTGTATTTGGAAAGAACACTTGCAAGATGGTACGAGGAGCAATGGTGTTGATGAGGGGAGTTCAGTGTGGAACTCTATACAAGTTGTTGGGAAGCACTTATACTAATGGGTGTAACAGTTCTATTGTCCCTAAGCAAAGAAATGAAGGAGGCAAGATCAATATTGTCCCAGAAAAGAAGACCATGATGTGGCATCAAAGACTGGGGCATATTGGAGAAAAGGACCTTCGAACACTACATGGTAAAGGTATGGTTGAAGGTATGGCTAATTGCACTTTGGATTTTGATTTTTGTGAACATTTCATATATGGTAAACATAATCAAGTAAGATTCCCATCTGGTGCTACAAGAGCAAAGGAGATCTTAGAGTTGATACATAGTGATGTGTTTGGACCTGTGCTTGTTCCATCACTAGCTAAGTCTGTGTATTATGTTTCATTCATAGATGATTTCTCAAGGAACACATGGATTTATTTTCTTAGAAAGAAATCTGAGGTATTTGATAAATTTAAAGAGTTTAAGGCTCTGGTAGAAAATCAGACAGATAAGAAAATAAAGGCATTAAGAACAGATAAAGGCGGAGAATTCTACGGAAATGAATTCGAAGAATTATGTAAGAAGTGTTGTATAGCAAGGCAGAAAACTACTCCATACACTCCTCAGCAGAATGGAGTTGCAGAAAGGATGAACATAACATTGATGGAAAAAGCAAGGAGCATGCTCAGCAGTGCAGAGTTAGGACAGGAATTCTAGGCAAAGGCAGTGGGTACAGCATGTTACCTGGTCAATCAATCACCCTCATCAGCGTTGGATGATAAAAATTCACACGAGGTATGGACTGGAAAGAAACCCTCTCTTCAACATCTTAGGGTGTTTGGTTGTGATGCTTATGTACATGTTCCAAAGGAAAATAGAAGTAAGTTGGATAAAAAGGATGAAAAGTGTATGTTTTATAAAGATGGTGTGAAAGGTTATAAGCTTTGGAACCCATAAACCAAGAAGATTGTTTGCAGTCGAGATGTTGTTTTTAGAGAGGTAAAAGATGTTTCCAAACAAGAATTCCTACCAAGTCCAGAAGAAACTGAGAAAATAGAGCTAGACTTGGATGATGCAAAATCAAAATCATCTGAAGAAGATGAAGCAGCATAAGAAGAAGAAGAACCTCATACCCCAGTATTGAGGAGATCAGTGAGAGAAAGAAGGTAACTAGAAAGGTATAGTCCACCTGATTTTCATTCCAATTTTTCTTTATCTATTACTAATGATGATCCCAAAACTATCAGGGAAGCATTGAATTCAGAGGATAGTAAACTATGGAAGAAGGCCATGGTTGAAGAAATGGATGCCTTGGATAAGAATGATGCATGGAATATAGTTGAGTTTTCAGCTGGAAGAAAACCTGTTGGTAGCAAATGGTTGTTTAAGAAGAAGTTTAATGCAGAAGGAAAAGTGGAGAAATACAAATCTTGGCTAGTAGCAAAAGGTTATTCCCAGGTAGAGTGAATTGACTTTGGTGAGATTTTTTCTCTTGTTTCTAAGTTAACTTCTATTAGATTTATTTTATCTAGTGTTGTTGCTTTTGATCTTGAAGTGGAACAGATGGATGTGAAGAAAACATTCCTACATGGGGATCTGGAAGAATAAATCTACATGAAGAAGCCAAAAGTCTTTGTAGTGAAGGGAAAGAAAGAGCTAGTCTATAAGCTAAATAAGTCACTATATGGTCTAAAGCAATCACCTCAGATGTGGTACCAAAAGTTTGATACATACATCATTGGATTGGGATTTGTGAGAAGTAGGGTTGATCACTATGTATATTCCAAGCAGGTTGGTAATCACTTCATTTATGTAGTGTTGTATGTTGATGACATGTTTTTGGTATGAAATAACATTGATGTCTTCAAGGAGGTGAAATCACAGCTATCCTCCAAATTTGACATGAAGGATCTTGGTGCTTCTAAATTCATTCTAGGAATGGAAATAAAAAGAGATTGTGCTAACAGGAAACTCTAGTTGAATCAGAGAAAATATGTTGAGACGATATTGCAGAGGTTTAATATGCATGGAAGTAAATCGATCAAGGTTCCTATTCCTATAGGTGTAAATTTATCTGTAGATCAGTGTCCCAAGACACAAGAATAAGAAGAGGACATGACCCATGTTCTATATGCCAGTGCAGTTGGCAGTTTGATGTATGCAATGGTCTGTACTAGACCGAACATTGCACATGCAGTGGGATTTTTGAGCAGGTATATGTCAAAACCAAGGAAGGAGCATTGGACAGCAGTAAATATGGTCTTCAGGTATTTGTGTGGAACTACCAATTATGGATTGTGCTACCAAGGAAGACCAGGATTGGACAGAGTTGTGGACATACATGGATTTGTTGATGCAGACTGGGATGGAGATCTGGATCGCAGAAGATATACAAGTGGGTATGTGTTTAACCTATTTGGAGGAGCAATCAGTTGGATGAGAAAAAGACAAGATGTAGTAGCACTCTCAACTACAGAAGTTGAATACATGGCAGTCACTTATGCGAGCAAGGAAGCAGTATGATTACAGAGATTGTGTTCAGGTATTGGGTTGGTACAAAAAGCAGTGAGATTAGATTGTGATAGTCAGAGTGCAATATTCCTGGCAAAGATCCCAGCTTATCATTCGAATACAAAGAATATTGATGGTCAGTATCACTTTGTGAGAGACATGGTTGAGGAAAAGAAGGTGTTGCTAGAAAAGGTTGACACTTTGAAGAATGTTGCAGATTTATTGACAGTCTGTGAGCACAGAAAATTTATCTTGGTGTAGAGTAACAATGGGCATTGCTTCCCTAGATTGTTGAATATATAGCCCTATGGACCCCTGGATGCAAAAAAAAAAACAAGTGGGAGAATGTTGGGTATATGTTATATTCTTTGCATGTGTGTGTGTCGGTGCGTCAGGTTCGACAACTGCGTCTAACGATCCCTCTAGTAGTGCTTTGTGTGTCATGTGTAGCGGGCACTTCCTAGGGGGTCCCAGGGGGGGTCAGGTATGCCCCCCCTTGGTTACGTGCAGTGTTCGGCAACGGGCGGTAGCCCGGGGTAGCGCCCCAAAATATTTTTTGGGCGGTTTTTGCTATTTTTAGTGGTTTTCTAAATTAATCCTGAATTAAGGGATTAGGGTTTTGGTATCTACGTAATACCTAAAAACATTGTATATATTGTATGGTGAATGTTGAAATTCGATATAATGAATATAAGAAAGGTTTTCCCTGGTTGAGGGTATCCGGTATAAATCTGTGTACTATGTGAATGAGCCATTGGTTAATTTATGTTTTTCTTAAGAATCTATATGCATTGATTTAATCCACAGGTTTAAAACTTACATGTTCTTCCTCTCGTTTCTTGCAGAGATGGTTTTTGTGTCGGTTGTGTTCTCAGAAAACATCATCATGATAGTTTTGACAAACATGCCTCTTGGCACTCCTTGGCCCATTTGCAACTTGTTCACAATGATTTGTGTGGTCTGTTTTTTTCTCATTCTGTATCTAGGTACAAGTACTTCTTAAATTTTATTGATGAATTCTCCAGATGTACTTGGTTTTAATTATTAAATCTAAAGACTGAATTTTTTGACAAGTTTTTGGCCTACAAGTCCCTTGTAGAAAAAAATCTATACATCAGCTTCAACGTTTAAGAACAAATAATGGAGGTGAATATGTGAACAACAAATTTACAAGTTATTCCACTACATAGGGAATTCAAATGCAACATATTGTTTCATATACACCATAAAAAAATGGTGTTGTTGAGAGAAAGAATTGAACATTAAAGGAAATGGCCAATTGTATGATTCAATCTAAAATATTACGTATTTATTATTGGGTGGAAGCCAACAACTGTTCAAATTTCCCATAAAGGATTTAAAAAATATGACACTAGAAGTGGCATGGAATAAAATTAATCCACATGTAAGTCACTTCCATGTATTTGGTAGTATAGCATGGGCTCACATTCTTGATGAGAAAAAGAAAGCATTGCAACCTAAAAGTGAGAAGTGCATTTTTGTTGGATATTTTGAAGATGTCAAATGCTATTGAATTATTCAACCTCATTCCAAGGAAATTATTATTAGAAGAGATGTTAAATTTGATGAAAATCTCTCGAAATGCTAGTCTAATTCGGTGTTTGTGCCATCTTTGACCTGTAAGATGAAATCCATCTTCGATTTTTATGCCATATTTTATTCATATTCTGGTTTCTTTTTTAGATGATGACAATGAGGATAAAAATAGACTTATTCTTGCTCACCTTCATCTAGATGAGTCCATTGGACATGAACCTGCAGCAGTACCACCACTTCTCATATGGGTATGTTCAACACGAGAAGCAACTAGTGATGTCGTCAGTGATCCTAGAGATCAATGTCGGACACATTCACAATTCAAATGATCCTCCTCCCTTTTGGATCATGTTGAAGAGACCCATGATATAGAGAGATTTGCAAAAGCTTATGGTCATCAAGATTGGGACAAAGCAATGAATGGAGAGTACCACTCTTTAATGGAAAACAATACTTGGGATCTTGTACCTCCTCCAAAAGGAAGAGAACTTGTTAGATGTAAATGTCTGTATATAAATAAGTATGCATCAGTTAGTAGCCAAAGGATTATCTCAAGTTGAAGGAATTGACTATAATGAAACCTTTTCTCTTGAAACCAAAACAAATTCCATCCTCCTTGTTCTATCCCTTTTTGCCTCAACTAAATGGGAGGTCCATCAGATGGATGTTAAATATTCCTTCTTGCATGGGGATTTGCAAGAAGAAATCTACATGGAAAAACCTCTTGGATATGTCTAGAATGATTACATCCTTGTTTGTCACCTTAAGAAATATCTTTATGGTCTTAAGAAAGATCCTCAATATTGGTATGCCAAATGGGGAACTTTATTCATGGAACCAACTTTTCTAGATGTCATTATGACCCTAATGTCTATACCAAGGAAGTAGGAAGTCATCTCATAATTCTTGTTCTTTATGTTGTTGACCTTATCCTCATCAGTAGTGACCCTAAAATTTTAACCCATGTGAAAACCAACCTTAAAAATAAATTTAAAATGATATACTTAGGCTATGTTTAATATTTCCTTAGCCTCCAAGTTTTGAAAACCAAGGAAGGAATTTTTCTTTCCTGGTCTAAGTATTCTTGTGACCTTATTTTCCATTTTTACATGGATCATTCTAAACCATCTCCTTCCCCCATCTAGAATGGAGTCAAACTTTATCCCTGTTGGCGTGCGATTGTAAGACCCTAGATTCAGTTTATTCTACCAACAAACCCTGTATAAACTGGCCCTTTCGGCATCACCTACATGCAAGTGAAGTCTCACCCGAGGCATTTGTTGGGGTTGTAGGAACCAAATTTCTACAGGGATGAGGGAATGGGAGGCTATAATCATGTTCATTCTTACTTATCTACCCTATGTGCAGTATTATGTATCTCTTTCCCTTGATTAATTAGTAAACTTCAATTATGAAACATCATTGTGACATAGATTACAACATAAATATTCACTCTAACATTCATCTTTATTATGCATCAATAATCTACTACATAGATCTAGATCTAGATATGCATAAACAAAACATTCATGAACAGTCGCATGAAAAGACATTCAAATAAATAATTTAATGTGGTTCACCCAAAATTTGGGCTACGTCCACAATGACTGGATTCTTTATTATTATTTGTGCAATCATCTCAAGCTTGCGCACTACGCTTACAATAGATACATCATGATGTATTTCCCCATCTTTCCTAGTTGCTCTGTAGTGCAAACCTCTCTTTAAAAAATTCTCCCTAAACCTTCAAATATAGAATCTCTCTCATCCTCAATATATTCTCTCAATAGAAACAACTTTCTTCCTTCAGCAACCTATTCTACCCAACCCATTACATGTTTATACATAGAATTTAGGGCGAAAACCCCTATTTTATTATCCCAAAACCCTATGACACCTCATGATTAAAACTCATGACAACTCATTTTTCATGCTTGTTTTTCCTATCTTTTCACGTGGATGATGCCTTTACATTCCCGACTATTGTCCTTCCTGCTTTTTCACATCTATTTGTTTTTGCATGCCTAACTACTTTTTTTGCGTACCCTCATTCTTCATTCTTTGAACTGCCTATCCAATAGGCCCCCAACACTCACATGTGGCTCATCCTGAGCCACTTAATCCTATTATGTCACACCCCTTAAAGCTTCCATGAACTTTTGGAAGTTTTCCTTTGTTGTCGTGACTTCTTTCTTGACTTCTGCTTCTTTTTCTAAAATTTCCTTTATGACCTACGTAGTCAGGGTCATGAATTCTCCTTGATATCATGTGCTTCCTGCTTTACCTTGCCTTGTGCAACTTCCAATTCCCCTATTACCCTTAGTTATTTGTCCTGCAACAATACTAATTGTTGTTGGAGAATCTTTTGTTGGTCCCTTATCTTTTCTATTTCATTGTATGACTGTCTTTGTGCCAGTATGTTCATCATGCACTCCACTAGTGGTAGCGTACTTATGTTCTCCGAAGCCTTCTGTACTTTTTCCTACACATCCCTTAATATAGATTCCATAACCTTCATCTATAGATCCTCCATCATATTTTTCCAAATCCGTGCGCTTTCCTCGCATAGATTTGTGCATTCCTCCTCCAGACTCTTAATACTTTCTACTACTGTCATAATGGTTCTTTCTCTTTATTCCTTTTCCTTTGATGGTGTTCATGGTGTGGTGTGTGATTCCAAGTCTTTGATCCTGGTGCATAAGCCTTTAATGACTTCCCTAATGTTTGAGACTTGTTCTTCAAGTGTATCTTATACCACCATTGGCATTTCTAGAATAGCCTTAAATATTTTTTGGATGGCATGTTATATTTATTCTTCCTATTGCTCATCCCCATCCTTCTCCTTCAATATTCTTTCTTCCTTTTCCTCAACCTCGATCCTCTCCTTCAATATGCTATTAGATTTTTCCTCATCCACGCTCTTCTCCTACAAAGTAGTTATGTACTCTTGTTGAAGCTCTATCTTCTCTGCCCTACCTTCTCTAATTCACTTGATGTTGACTGTACATGAAACTGTATCTCTTGCGAAATACTGATGTGCAATCCTTGTAGTATGGATGTGGGAATCCATGAAATGAGTACGTCCAGGTAACTTAATCATTGTACTTGCTCCTACATCTCGGGTGTTGGGAATTCGATTACATTTGGTGATATCTTCAAAACTATGTGCCCTATTGCCATCTGTGAAAAGTAAGAGTTTTTTTCCCCTACCTCCCCGGTCATGATTGTTGATGGTTCTTCGCTATATTTTCACTCTGATATTATCCTTGATGATTCTAAGAGATGCTACCATTTTTTCAAATGTGACTTCACCTTTTGGTACAATTATTCTTATTTATGTGACGCTTGCTCAATTGCTTCTTTTGTGACATCCCTAACTTGATAGTCGATTTTGTCAATGTCATCATATGTTAGAGTATAAATGGATGGATCTATGTGAGACTTCTTGTTCTTGCACGCACGTGGGGTTGGCCCCTTTCCCTTGTATTTCCTCCTCTCTCTGACTATTTCCTGCACGTGTTCTGCGTCTCTACCCTGTTCTTTTCCCTGTACATCACCTTATTCTTCTGCTTCGTTATTAGGGTGCTTTGCCTCTGTTCCATTTGTTGGAATCTTCCACTTTGGATCCCAATCCTACATGACTAGATGGATATCTTCTTCCATGATCTTTTATTTTGTCTAGACCCATTCTTCTCTTAGGTCCTTTTTTACCTATACATATATATGATGTTGGTCTTCTCTGAACCATGCAATCGGGGTGTATGCATCTATTAGTTATGGTGAAATGCATGGTGTATCCTAGATGCACTTATGAATCCTTTATCCATACATGAATAATACCACGTTAGTGTCAATATGTCCTCTTCTATTATTTGTGTACCAAAATTTATGATACTTAGTTGTTGAGCATGGCTTACCTTTGAGTCCCAAGAACTGCGCATCCTCCAGCTCTTCCCACAATGTGAACGCAATCATAATTAGTATCCATGGATAATGGAATTGCATGCCTCTATATTGTGCTTCTGAGAAATCGATGAGTAATTGGTTCAATAAGTAAGGTGCCCATCTCATCGAGACCCCTTCGACACACTTATCAGTTGCGGCTATCCCTCCTGCTAGAACTTGGTATTTTCTATATTTCCTCAGTAACTTGCATACCAATTCCTATGTTGCAATCCTTACTATTGGGTTGCATATTCTCTCCACATCTAACCCACATACATCTCTAACTGTATGAAATTTTTCCTTCATTGCCTCTGACAGAGTCTTGTTAGTTTTCTTGTTTGCAAACAGGGAGTTTGGATCTTGTTTGTATGTTGGTAAGCCTGTGATCCTTGCAATCAGGTCTATATCTATATATATTGTCCTATCTAGCCATAAATAACCTCCATGCACACAAGTTAAGAGAAACTTGACGCATGCATTCACCTCATTGCTTCGACCAAAATGTGGAATGTCGAACATGTTTAGTATGCCTGCTCACTCTAATCCTTTGGCCCATACCTTTGGCATTGGTATTCTTTGTTTCATTGTTGGATCTCTCCTTAGTTCCAAGTAGTGGTGTAGCATGAGTTCAAGGAACTTCGTCATGTTTGTAATATCATGGTACGCATATTTGAGCTTCAACATTGTCCCTAACATGTCTTCATCCACAATGAATCTATCTGGGATGTCGGGTATCACCAATTTGTAGTAGAGAGTCTTTTGCAATGTCACTGGTGGGGCATAATATTTCCTTGATGGATTGTAATCTCAAGGAAACCTCAGCTCTGACAATGATGCTCCAAGAGTCTCCTCAACCTATGGTTCTACTATTTGTGCTCTTGTTTGGTCTTTCTTTGGTATGGGTGTTGTTGCTTTTGGTGGTTCCATTTCTGTAAACTGGTTATCAGCGATAACTACTTCATCTCTAGGGTTTTTCTCAGTTCTGCAATAATTTTCTTGGTTCTCTCGTAATCATGTGCAACTCTAAGTGACAATAACAAAAGCTTGTCAACCCTTCACGACTTTTGTGCCCCTTCGTCAGTTGTCCATGACCCTTTGCGCCTGAATTAACTATCTCATCCACTAGTGATGTGATGAATGCTTGATTTAATGTTTCTTTATTACCATATCTTTCATTGTATTTGTATTGTGTATTTCCATTCTGTCACGATCCCTAGTAGTTGTTTCCATTTATGGTTATGCATTGTCTTTATGACTTGTCAATAACACTCTTTAACCATTTTTTTCTCCATTTTAATGCCTTTAATGATCGTCAAGGTATTGTTCCACGTGTTCCGTGTGTATGCACATAACCGTCTCTGCACTGTTTCTTTTATTTTCACAACACTCACCTTTTCTGCGCCCTTACGCTCATTGTAACTTATTTCAATTTTTTTTCTTGTTTTTCCTTCGTTTTTGTTTTCTATTTTTCCACTTTTTATTTATTTTTTTCTTTTTCCTGCTATAATACACTACTATGGTACATTCGGTCTTGCGAAGCTCAGATTAATGCATAGACGGTCGACCATCTCTATAGAGTTTCAGTCGACTTCCATTCACCATGCCTCCTAGGGATTCTCCATTCAGTGTTTCCCACTATGCAACACCTACCTCCATCACATGTTGAATCACATATGGTCCTAACCAATGAATTTGAAACTTTCTTGGATGTTGCATGAACTTACTTTCATATATTAATACTAAGTCCCCCACTTGAAACTTTTTCTTCTTAATATGTCTATCATGCCATGTATTTTCCCTTGCCTTCTAAACTTGTTGGTGGAACTGTTGGATCAGGTTGTCATTGATACCAAAGGTTTAATTAATTGATGTCAAAGGATTGATGTCAAAGGATTGATGTCAAAGGAATTGATTTACTCCAAAGGATGATTGAATGGTGTCAAAGGTCAAAGGTTTGAGGTCAAATGATTGATGTTAAATGCACAATGTCTTATCATAGTATATTGATGAAGTATGTATTGTCCTTGATGTGAATGGATTGATGTCAAGTGGAATCATAGTCATATTATGTCATTGATATGCTGCATAGATGAATATGGATCAATGAGTTGTCATTGATACATGATGCATAGATGAAGATGGATCGATGTGGTTTCATTGGTATACGATGCATTGTTGAATTGATGTAAAGATGAATCATTATTGTCTTATCATTGTTGATGAGGAGTAAAAATGGATGAACTCCAAAGTGGTCCCCTTATGGTGAAATCCCTCACGGGAAGACACTTTACGGTTGATTTATCCTAGAAGTATGGTTGGAGAACCTGTGCTTAAATGTGGAATAATGAAATGAAGATCAGTGAATTTGTTAGTGAAACTATCCTAGATGGTTAGTGCTTGTCAAGTCATTTCCGGTGATATGTGGAATGTCACATAACTTCTCATGGTTTGAGAGTTATGGCCTTATGAAGTTGGAGGACCCTCATATGTGGGCTTGAAGCCCCAAAAGGTCAAAGAAGTGAAAGATCTTGCAAAGAAGAAATTATTATTTAAATGGTAAATAAAAGTGACAAAGTCAACGATGAATATTTAAATGGTAAATAAAAGTGAAAAAGTCAAGGAGTAATATTTAAATGGATAACTTTCTAATTATGGAAAGTGGTTAACCCTAAAAATGAGGAAAATAGGTTAAGTGACCTAGAAATGGGTTAAGTGACTTAGAAATGGGTTAAGTGACCTAGAAGTGGGTTAAGTGACCTAGAAGATGCTTCTAAGGAAGCTACTTGGAGAGTATACATAAGAGGTAAGGGTATATTGTGAAGAAGAATATCTTGATCATGTATTGAAGATCTATTCTGAGAGAGAAGAGATATGGAGGATCTCATGGACGCATCAAAGTTTCGGTAAGTCTGAGATCATGACGGAAAAATTGTTGGAGGTTTAGAAACCCTATTTTTTGAGGTATACGCGGGATGACCTTGAATAGGTCGCGTGCATACGCGAGCTGTCTGTGCAACAGGCCACCTATATGTGGCAAAGCCTTGGGAAAAAGTCTATGCACATGGGTTGCAGCTTGATGTGATGGTATAACTCTGTGTTGCAGGGTCTGACAAAGTTTGTTGCAGGTTCTGACATTGTTTGCTGTAGGTTTTCATGATTACATATTGGATTATGTATGGTGATGATATATAATGAAAGGCTATCTTGGATGCATGGCACTAACCCATGAGTATGGATTGAGGCTTTTTCTATTGAAGAACAATGTTGGTTATGATAGTGAAGTTATTGTACCTTGGTTATGTGATATATCTTTAAGATGGTAGCTAGAGATGTCATTGTTCTATTGAAGCACACTACTAGTACATGTATTGTTGGATGCTTAGTATTTGTTGTAGTGAATGGAGGATTGAGGTTGATCTGTTGGGGTACATGGCTGGTACATATTTGAGTTTGATTGATATGTCTTATGATGTATTATTAGAAGCATATTTGATGGATATTTTGGTACATGACATATGAAATGATATAGTTGAGACACTTGAATGATTGAGATACATGATTGTGATATTTGGTTCATGGTTGAGACATATCATGAAGTGATATGAAACATGGTGGGAATATTGGTAGATGCACATGGTTGGAATGTTGGTAGAGGCATATGATTGATACACCATTGGCACATGTTTTTAGCATATGGTTGATACATTCCATTGATGATATTTTTTGGCACATTGTATGGTGTTGATGTACATGGTTGATTTACATGGGTGTTGTACATGGTGAGCACACATTTTGGTACAAGATGCACATGGTTGATACTTTTATTCATGATCCTCTACTTCATTGTTGACATATATTTTGCTTCATGATGTATTCTATGGAACAAGTTTGATGCATGAACAGGTCCAAGGATCATTATAGAAAGAGAAGTTGATATATGATCTGGTTGAGCAATAACATTTGTAGCAGAAGCATTTTGTTCATATTTTTGAGAAGATAGGGGGAGACATACCCATAGGTGAGTCATTATTCTTCCCGTGATTCTAGGAGGAAAGAGCCCTATATTTGAAGAAAGATCATAGAGGCATAATTCCAAGGGGAAAATGACCCTTTGTCATTGATGTCAAAGGGGGGGAGATAGTCACATTGATGTGATTGATGACTATTGATGTAGAGAAATGCCTTGTCTACATGTTGACATCAATGATTCGTGTTGACATCAATGTTGGTATTGCCATCAATGACAAAGGGGGAGATTGTTGGATCAGGTTGTCATTGATACCAAAGGTTTAATTAATTGATGTCAAAGGATTGATGTCAACTGATTGATTGATGTCAAAGGAATTGATTGATTCCAAAGGATGATTGAATGATGTCAAAGGTAAAAGGTTTTAGGTGAAATGATTTATGCCAAATGAACAATGTCTTATCATAGTTTGTTGATGAAGTATGTATTTTCCTTGATGTGAATGGATTGATGTTAAGTGGAATCATATTCATATGATTTCATTGATATGATGCATAGATGAATATGGATCAATGATTTATCATTGATACATGATGCATAGATGAAGATGGATCGATGTGGTTTCATTGGTATATGATGCATTGTTGAATTGATGTAAAGATGAATNTCATATTCATATGATTTCATTGATATGATGCATAGATGAATATGGATCAATGATTTATCATTGATACATGATGCATAGATGAAGATGGATCGATGTGGTTTCATTGGTATATGATGCATTGTTGAATTGATGTAAAGATGAATCATTATTGTCTTATCATTGTTGATGAGGAGTAAAAATGGATGAACTCCAAAGTGGTTCCCTTATGGTGAAATGCCTCACGGGAAGATGCTTTACAGTTGAGTTATCCTATAAGTATGGTTGGAGAAACCATGCTTAAATGTGGAATAATGAAATGAAGATCAATGAATTTGTTAGTGAAACTATCCTATATGGATAGTTCTTGTCATTCCATTTCTAGTGGTATGTGGAATGTCACATAACTCCTCATGGTTTGAGATTTATGGGCTTACGAAGTTGGAGGACCCTCATATGTGGGATTGAAGCCCCAAAAGGTCAAAGAAGTCAAAGAGATTGCAAAGAAGAAATTATTATTTAAATGGTAAATAAAAGTGACAAAGTTAAGGAGGAATATTTAAATGGAGAACTTTCTAATTATGGAAAGTGGTTAACCCTAAAAAAGAGGAAAATAGGTTAAGTGACCTAGAAATGGGTTAAGTAACCTAGAAGTGGGTTAAGTGACCTAGAAGATGCTTCTGAGGAAGCTACTTGGAGAATATAAATAAGAGGCAAGGGTCTCTTGTGAAGCAACATCTCTTGAGCATGTATTGAAGATATATTCTGAGAGAGAAGAGATCTAGAGGATCTCATGGATGCATCAAAGTTTTAGTAAGTCTGAGATCATGACGGCAAAAGTCTTGGAAGTTCAGAAACCCTAGTTTCTAAGGTATACATGGGCTGCAATGAGCCAGGTCACGTACATATGTGGGTTGAATGAGGATAGGGTGCGTACAGTGGATGAAGTCATGAATACTTGTGTGTGAGATGGTGCCAGGCTCTTGAAGACTGAAGCTGGTTCCAGATCTGCATTCTATGGGCTCAGATATGCCATAGAAATTCTGGTATGGTTACATTGTTGTCTTGATGGATACTCTTGCTTGTTGTGTAGTAAATGCTTAAGGCATTCTTGGTATGGATGTTGTGATGTGGTTTGTGTTGGTTGATAGAGTGAGAAACACTCTTATGATTCAATACTAATATGATTGTTATAGTATGATTATTTCTTATACATGATTGAGTAGCATTCATATTGTATGGTTGAGGAGAATGAGTAAGTTGTTTGAGAGGTTGGATGTGTTGTGATTGTTTATGGGTTAGATTGGACAATGAGAGATAGGAAAGAATGTGATTGAAGGTTGTAGAAGATCTGAGTGTGTGATGAAAAGAAAACCCTAGTTGCTCATATGTGATGCGCAGGTTGTAGTACAGACTGGTCGTGTACATACACGAGTTGTACTACTGGTAGGGTGCGTACATATGCGTGTTTCACTACCGACAGGTTGCGTACTTGTTTAAATATTGATATATGTTAAGGATTGTTGCCTCATCTCAATTGGTGTTGAGGGTGTAAGTTGAGTCTTGCATTATAGAGTTGGTGCTCTTGTAGAGTTGTACTCTATTCAGTTTTTGTTGATAACACAAGGATTGTAGTCTGTAATAAAAAGAAATTTGTACATACATATTATGTTCTTTGTGTTCCTTGTGGTGATGATTTGTTGATGATATATTTCTAATATATGTTGTTGATATATGTTCACATTTAATTGGTTATAAATGACAAAAATAAGTAATGAGTAAATGGTGATTTCTAACTAATGAGTTTTTTGTAAGAGGGAAGTTTTGGGAAAAACATCCCTACTCTGTTCACCCCCCCCCCCTCTCAGTGTAGTTGGTGTGTCCAACAGGAACCCTGCGAAAAATAAATATTCCTCAAGTTGTACCAGCTATGACAATCTCTCATCTACTACACTAGAGTCTAAAAGATTAGTAATCACTGCAATGCGCAGGATAGGAACAATAAACTCCATAGGAATTACTGCTTCTTTCCCATAGACTAACCTAAAAGGTTCATATCCTATCAAATTTTTTCTTGTAGTCTTGTATGCCTATAATACTATAGGAACCCTTATGTCCCAATCATCTCTTCCTACATTATAGATCTTTGCCAAAGCATTCTCCATAATTTTATTAAAATTTTCTATTGTCGCATTGACCTAAGGGTGATACGACATACTCTTTTGATGATGAATTTCAAATTAATCAATCAATAATGCAATCATCCTATTCAGGAAGTGTGTTCCTTGATCATCGAGTAAAATGCATGAGAATCCAAATCGTGTAACTACATTCTCAAATAAAAACCTCATAGTTGTCTCTACGGTGCAATCTATGACTGGTGCTTCTTCTTCCCATCTGGTCAAATACTTTTTCGCAGTGATTACATACTTAGTTCTTGATATTCTAGTTGGTGGTTTAATCAGTCCAACAAATTCTATTTCCCATTTATCAAATTCCTGCAACATAACCTGTGGGTGTAAAGAAATTTCATCCCTTCTGGATGGCTTTCCCACCCTTTGAAAAACATCGCATGCCTGACAGTATTCTTTAGCATCCTTATGAAGTGTGGGCCACCAAATCCCTGTGCACAAAATATTATGTGTTGTCTCTTTACATGCATAATGTGCTCCTACAATTCCTTCATGCACTTCTAAGAGTATCATTGGCCTTTCATGCTCTAGCACACATTGTCTCAATATTCCATCTGAACCTAAATTGTATAAGTTCCCTACAATTAACTGATAGGTTGTTGTTTTAACCACTAATTATTTGTTTTTCTCCACTGTCATGTATGGCGGGGCCATTCTTGTGCTTAGAAACTACACAATGTTTGTGAATTAGTCATCCACCATTTTAACTACAGATAAGTGTGCATCTAGCAAGTTTTCATATAGATTCCTTGCATCTTCTCCTAAGAGTATGTGTGACAAGTGATCTGGTCTTGCATTCAACTTCCTTGGTTTCACAACAACCTCAAAATCATATTCCTAGAACAACAACATCCATCTGCATATTCTTACCCCCAATACTAGCTTGTTCACTAAGTATATTAGTGCAAAATGGTCGGTATACATATTAAAGTGAGAACCCATTAAATAATGTCTAAACTTCTATAGCGCATATACCATTGCCAATCCTTCTTGTTCTATGGTAGTGTAATTATTTTCTATTATTGACAACTTCTTCCTTGCAAATGCAATTGGGTGGTATATGTCTCCTTCTCTTGGATGAGATAATACTGCGCCTAAAGCTATGGACGACACATCCACATGAACATGGAACTCCTTCTTCCAATATGGGATGATCAAAATTGGCATGGTCAATAATTTCTACTTCAATGTTTCCAAACCTTTCTGACAGTCCTCATTCTACTGAAATTTGGCTTCTTTCTTCAACAACTTCTCCATGGGTGTTGTAATCTGCGCATAACCATTAATGAACTTTATGTATGACCTAGGGTTTTTATCAACTATCTGACTGAAGTGGGTGGTTGTAAATATAAAATCACTGCAATCTTGGTAGGATCCGCTAATAATCCATACTTACATACCACATGGCCCAACAAAATTCCAAAGGAGCATAGAAAATACATTTCTTCAAATTCAGTGAAATCTGACATTGTCTACACCTATCCAACATTATTCAGAGTACTTCTATGTGATATTTCAATAGACTAAGCACAATCCAATCATCTAAGTACACTTCAAGGAACTTATGAATAAATTCCTTAAAATTTGTGACAACGACTCTTGAGAAAATTGTAGGTGCATTATTCTGTCCAAAGGGAATCATTTTGTACTAATAACTTCCCCACTTTATTGAAAAAGTAGTCTTATACATGTCTTCCTACATAATACTTATCCGGTGATATCCTGAGAATCCATCTGTGAAAGAATATGTCTCATGCCCTCCTACATTCTCTATCACTTCATCCGTAAAAGGTGTTGGAAATGGATCATGCAGGCATGCATCATTTAGCTTCCTTAGGTCTACACAAATATTGATTCCTCATGTTTTCTTATCTTGTACCACCATTGGACTTATCCAATCTGATTCCACCACTGGTTCAATAATCCTTTCTTCCAACATTCAGCGGATATCTTCTTTCACCTTCTCTTTATACTTGAGATTTAACCTGTAGGGTCTATGTCGCACTGGATTAGCATCTAGTTTCAAAGGGATTTTCATTTCGCATAATTCCCCAGCTATCCCCTTCATCTTTGAGAATGTAGTTGGGAATAGATCTTGATATTCACATGGTAAATATGCAATCTTCTCCTTATTTTCATCATTCCAATAATCTCATATCTGTGCAAACTTTAGGTTTTCCTTTTCCCAATATTTACCTTCTTTGTCTTTAGTGGTTGTGTATACGCATCGGATTCAATATATGACCCTTCTACTACGCATTCCCCCTCAGTTTTAGGTACATTCTAGTAATTCATGGACATTCATAGAAGCTTTGTGCACACTACACATAGGTACCACCTCCATTGGCCCTTATTTTGAAAATATCTTGGTTCGATTGACCTGTAGGGATGCATATACTAATGGAGATTCATGTTCAAAAGTAAATTTTACCTTGAACCTCTGAGTCAACTCATCCCAACTTGTTTTTTCTCTTCTCATTTCTAGCTCCAGGTACCAATTCTTAGGAATTTTATCCAATGTATGTATAAACTTGTGTGTTTGTACCTTCTTCAGTATTGATCCCCATATGTGTCTACACTACACAATATGATCTATTAGTTCAGTTACCCATGTATACTTATGCACAATATATTCCACCTCAATACCAAATATTACTTGCGACCATTATTCCACTCCCTCTTTGTGTGCAACCCAACATCTAGATGGAGTGGCCTTCAAGATAACATCTAATGCCAACAGTATTTTTTGTTCAGGTATTTGCAACTCAAACACCTGTATGAAATATTCTATGTCATTCAAACCATCATATTTGGGTGGATCACATAACTTCGTTCCAATCCACTGTAATGATCAAGTTATGTCTGCACATCATCTAGTTGATACTTTGTGCATCCTATGTTTCCAGTGTTCTGGACCTTCCTCTAAATCTGATGAACATGAGATAATGCTTCTCGAACTGAGTGCACCATCTGCAGTGGGGTTAACATAGTCATACATTCATGCAATCATATTATACAATTTGTCAATTATGTTCCCTCTAGCTGGTTCGATATACCTCTTTCCGTCTGTCGAATCTAATGGTGAAGTAACCTTAAGGTCTCCTACCTCAAATATCATTTCCCTACTTTTCATATTAATGATCGTCTGATTGTCAAAGGGAAATTAAATTCCCATCAGTGTTTTATATGGTTGAGTGTCATCCATGATCTCGATCAGTTCAAAATATTCTACATTGTGCACCCCATCTATATTCATAGATACTCTTGTCAATTGGCCAATCGGGAATATATTTTGTTGGTTTTCTGATCTTAATTGGATAGGAGATGAAATCAACTTGGGTTTCCCCATCATTTCCCATTTTTTATTTGGTAACACATTTACATCATAAATCAAGTCTAAAATAATGTTATCCACATCATATTCCCCAATCTGTGCACTTAGGTTGAATTCTCTATTGGTCCTCTTTTTACACAATACCTGATTCACTACCCTCTGTGCGGAAGGAATTTCCCTTCTTGTGCACAATGATCAATCATTTCACGTAATGCATTCAATACATTTTCATCTTTCATCAATTCTATGAAACTTCTCAGAAACTCTCTTAGAGTACTTACCTTCTCAAGTGGCTTTTCTGGTATGGTACAATCACAGACCTGAGGTGCAAATGATGTTGATTCTACCCAATCTGTCCTAGTATCTATTTTATTCCCCTCTGATATGTCTCATTTGCTTGTTGAGGGTCAAATTTTGGCATATGTATTGTTGATTTTCTCACCCAATGCTCAACTTGCTTCCCTCCATTCGTCACATCATCCCATGGTCTAGCTCCTCCATTCATAATAGTTGTTATTCTAGGTCTTTCATTGTGTTTCTCGGATGATATCTTTTGTACATTCTGATTTGGGTTCTGGTTCTGATTCCCTCTTTCTTTCCACTTCACAAGTAGTTGAGGAAATCCTTCTATAGCATGATCTAGTTCTTTATAGTATTTGCAGGTTGTACAAGGATTCGGGTAGTCTTGAGCTAAGTGCCTCGGTTGATTACAATTGTAACATATTATTGATCCTCTACCTCCTCTGTGAAAATTTCCTCTACCTTGACCTCTGCCACATCCTCCTTGGTTTCCTAGATTAAATCCTCTCTTATTTTTATATTGTGGACCACCTCCTTCTTTCATAGTATTTTCTTCCTGAATTCTATACATATCTAAAGTGCTCTCTCTCATCAAATTGAATTTGCGACAATCATTCTCTTCATTCCCTACTAACTTGGAAAAGTTACAAAATAAGTTCCTTGGCATACTCTGGTATTTTTGCAGTAATGGACACTCATTCGGATGATGTCCCCATTTTTTACATATTTCACAGTATCCCCCTCCTAGTAGTGGATTCAATGCTCCAGTCGCAAAATATTGCACAAATGTTGAGCATTCTTCCTTATGGTGGGATTTAGTCCTACACTTGGTACACCATACTTGTTCTCGCTTCTCCTTCCCTTTTGTAATATCTACCAATTGAATGGTCAATGCAACTAACTATGTATGGAATTGCACCATCCCTCCATCATATTGTATAGGAGATGATTCCATCTTCACCGCAATCTCCAAAACTTCACGTTGTGATGCAACCTTTTATTGAATCAATGATTGGTGAATGTGTGGTAGTATAGCTGTAATAAACCATTCTTGGTGTTTTTTATTAGGGATATAAAATGTCAATCTACCCGTCAAATCCTTAAATCATTTATCATCATCCCAAATTGACTCTGACCATCCCCTTTTTTGTGTCTTTTTCCTACCAAGTTAGCCAAATTTTTCTTAACTCTTTTCAAAGACTTTACAAATTGTTCACAAGAAGTGAACTCCTATGAAGGATCATAGCTCAACCAATTTACCTTCACCATATCCTAAAACTTTTCCTCTCTATTCCATCCCATATTAAACTTCAAAGGAGATTTGTCGCAAACCCCCTTCCCTCCAAAGGCTGCTCGACCTCCCGGTCTTGGATCGTTTGAAATACTGAGTCGGAGTGACTCCTTGGGTCTCTACGAACACCCGAAATTACTCTACCCACACACACAAGTTTCTTCCGCAAGTGACCATGGCTATGACTGTGGACTTACTTCTTCACAGTTCGGATTTCGAGGATATCCCAAATCCTTCCCTCAACCTTCCCCGAAGCGTTCTTCTCCAAGGTTCTGAACTTCTGCCACACTTCTCCTCAAATCCATCGACCCCACTAGGGTTCAGACTTCGCGACTTCGCGAAACTCTAGGCCTTCCACCCTCAAACCTATGATCTTTTGATTCCCTAATTCCTTAATCCATTGCCATGTGATCTTATGCGATCAACGGTCAAGATTGAATCGCGACTTCAGAATTCGTGATTCCGCTTCCTCCAAGTTTCCAAACTTGTCGAACTTTGAAGTACCGAAACACTTCACAGCTATCCTCCTTGCAACTTTACCAGATCTAATGGTATGGAATCGTTCACCTCCCTCTGAGAGAAAATCTCTCATTCACTGACTCTCAGTGAAGACTTCAGGGACTTCTCTCTTTGAATAATTTTGTTTCTCTCCCTCCTGATATTTCCTTCTTCGTTTTTTCCTTTGTTCCTCTGAACAATCTCTTTGACACTTAGTCAAGATTTAGATCGGTGCACGCCTTGCAACAAATTTCCTCCACAGTCAAATTCTCCCTGTGGATGGCTTTGCAGTCCTGACAACTGTTCTCCAACTTCTTTTGTCTCCTGTGACTGAAATCACGCTATCCTTTCTAATATTTCGAGTCTGAAAACTCAATCACACACTCCTTGCAAACGTCGATGCACTCCTGGCATACATATGAGTTTCACTATATTTTATGATCTTTCGAGTCTAAAACAGACTTGGTCAAGCACTCCTTGTGAACACCATGCACACCTTGCTCTCGCTCAGTGAAAAGATACGATTGAAACTTATCTACCCCTCACAATGACTCATACATTCAACAAAGCAAATGCAGTCATAGATCTAAGAACATAAATAATAGAGTATTGAAAAATAACATAAAATCTACGATTCATTCATATAGACACATAATCAACACACATTTGGGACAATATATCTCTATTATATTCATCCAACTAAATCTATATACATACATACAATGTTCTTCACTACTCAACCTACACAAGATAGATTCATCTATTGCCCAGTTCTCCTGTATCTGCAACAACAACGATCATCAACAACCTCTACTTGGACAATATTACAAAGATTTATAGAAAGAGGTGCTCTTTGAGCCTTACCCAGGGTTTAATGCTTCATCAACACACCAACAAAACCCTAACTTTCGGCCCTTTCGGCAACACCTGCGAAGCAGATGAAGTCTCACCCAAGGTAGAGGCAAGGGTGGTTGCAAGACTTAGGTGTCTGCAACCTTAGCTGGGACATAGATCTGTGATTCTTCCTCTTAGAAAGTACTTTAGCAAAGATCATTCATCAGTATTTAACCCTCAAGGCACTCTGTAGATGGCACAGAGCATCGCATCATTCACTTGGATCTAGGTTAAGTTAGCACTTAGCAACTACAAAGTAGGTTTATCACTCAACACTTTCATATATGTCAGATCTACACTCATACATCTAAGAATCACAAAGAAAAGTGGATCTATCTAAGAGTATCATAGAAAAGCACATAGCATAATCATATCAAGCATAACACATGGAAAGAAAGCAACACATTAGGTCAAAACACCAAGCATAACACATAGAGTTACTGTGGCTCACCCCCACCCTAGGGCTATGTCCACAAAGTCTTCTTCTTCTTTATTAGCTTTGGTCAATCAGGTTACAGCACAGAGCTCACACTTGTACTCCGCATAGGACAGGAGATCTGCATGCATCTCGCCAGATCCTCCTTCCCCGAGTAGATCTAGCACATAGCCTTCTTACAATCCATGCACTCATCACTTACAACACTTGCACTCAGCTCTACAAGTCAGTCACATAATATACACAAATCCTTTACTAGCACTTAGCTTATCTTCTTTCTCTCTCTTACATTTCTTAGCTACTTATTTATACTTTACAAAATAGGCCTAAAACATGGGTAAACCCTTGGGCCGACATCCCTTTCCCATTACATTAACCCAAAACCTTAAAAAGAGGCCCCAAAAGTGGGATGAGATCCCATGATCTCTTCTTCGCTTGGCGCTCCATCTTTGACAACTGTCGAAGTCCAAAACCGGTCAAATGTGACCAAGTGTTCCTCAAAACTTGGTCAAGGGCCAACAGGCCCCCAACACTCACCTGTGACTCATCCCGAGTCACTCTGGTCTGATCAACTTTGATTCAAATGTCTCGAGCTTGGCCCGAGCTACTTCAACCTACTGTAGTGCGACAACATCTTGCTTAGTGAACTCCTGGATCACTGCATTGTTTACTGGTCCTTCCATGCATTGTTCTGTGGTGATGACAACCTGTTCAAGCTCGACTGACTGGCTCTCAACTTCAGTGAACAATTGGCATGCTTTCTCTTGGAGTGGTTGAATTCGTTGAGAGATTTCCATCACTTTACTTTGCATCATGTGTACCTGTTATTGGGCAATGCATTGTTCTGGAAATCATTTCATTCTCTCGACTGGGGTCAAGGCCTTCAGCTGCACCTGTAGCAAATCTGCATGTTGCTTTGCTTCTTGGAGTTGCACCTCTAATGTCTACAATTATGGGTTCTCTATGAGGTTCTCATAAGTCTGGGTGCTTCTAGCGCTCAACTGCTTACATTCCAAAGCCAAGGTTTTTAACCTGTCAACTGCGCTATGGGAAGTTGCCTCCCTTAGATCTCTGACTTCTTGGCGAGTCTCGGGCACGGTTCGAAGCTCTAGATCTATGATGCGCTGTTGAAGTTGTTGGATTACTTCTTCAAGTTGTGTCACCAGTTGTGGGGCACGTTCTTCAATCTTCACTTCAATGACCATCACAAAGTGAAGTTCTTTGTGAACTCGTTCCTGCACGTCAAGTTGCTCTTCTAGCAATTGGTCCTTGCTCTGTTGTAACTGTTCTTTCTCTTCCTCCCACTTTTCTTGTAAGGCAAGTTGTTCCTGTTCTGACTTCCTCTGTTGTACTATAAGTGTGCTTTGTACTTGTGCCAAATCCTGGGTGGCTTGCATTGTGTCTTCTTGATCTTGTCGAAGGCAAGCTTCGACTTTCTCGGCGATCTAGTGTAATTGGGTGGGCTCATCACCTGTTCTTGTTATTCCCGTCGTTAAGGGCATAGTAGAATCGGCTCGGCTGGACTGGAGTGCCTGTTGCACTTCTTGAAGGACACCCTTGATTCGATTGAATATTTCCTCCTGCTTCGCTTCTTGCCTCTCTGCGATCTCTAGTGAGGCATCATTCAGTGCAGCGATCAAGAAGTCGAAGTCATCCTGTGTGAGGGTAGTCTTAAAAGTAGTCCGGGTGGACTTAGTTTTCTTTTGGGATAAGGGCTTTGGTGGGGTGACCTTCCTTTTGTTAGAGTGCTCCTCCTCCTCTCTAGGTGGAGTAACCTCACCTTTGTTTTGCTCAACCTCTGTGTCACCTAGTTCTTCACCATCACCTCCCTGCGCAAGTGAGATCGAAGTAGTCTTCGTGGATGTACTATGGATATCTTGAACTTCATCATCCTTCTTAGTCTTGCTCGATCCAGGTATATCTAGTATAGCTTCAGGGCTTTCCACATCGGACATTTCTACGGGGTCTGTTGGAACAAGGAGGTTCGCTGACCATTCCTTGGTAATCTGCTCCAAGTCTTCTTCTTTCAACTTATAGTACGACTAGATTTGTTGTTTGTGCTCATCCACGTGTGCTATGATATAGGTGAAGTGGCGGTCCACGCTGAATTTGATCAAAGTTCTAAACCTATGAAGTGTGTTTGGTGTAAGGCGCGGTGTAGATTGGATTTCATTCTTTAATTGGTTGTAATAAGCATGGAAGATGACATTAGACTACCATTGCTTGTTCATGTCGTTGGAGTACCATAGTGTACAAAACTTCGTGGCCAGTGGTTCGAAGGGTTCGATCTCTGGAAAACTGGCACCTTTTGGTAGCTCCCATGCGATGAAAGCGATGAGTATGAGAAACCAACTAAAGTGGAACTCATACCCTTGGTCTTGTGCTTCTATACAGTCAAGCTCTAGCTGATTTACAAGGTACTTCACCAAGTTCATTTGTAGTCCCTCCACGCACTTCCCTATGAGGTAAACTACAAATCCAGTCACCTGTGTGGGT
Organism: Picea engelmannii; assembly: GCA_009831015.1. Classification (NCBI taxonomy): domain Eukaryota; kingdom Viridiplantae; phylum Streptophyta; class Pinopsida; order Pinales; family Pinaceae; genus Picea; species Picea engelmannii. The sequence continues at coordinate 381,424 of ML807042.1, read as the reverse complement.
ATGTTCTTGCGGACTAACTTCCCTACGATCATCTGGAAATCAAGGTGCACTGTTGCATTCTCGATGGAGGCTACCTTGTAGCCTTGCGTGCCCTTCTCTACATCGCCATATGTGTCTTTTATTCGCTGGGCGAGAGCGCGATCTGCGGTCTTTCCAAGGTAAAATTCATGTGGGTCAGGGCCCTACATGCTTAGCACTGTGATCCGATTGATTAGAATTGGATCCACCATGATTCGATGATCCAACCATAAGTATCATTCGTGGTAGCAGGACAACAACAATCTGACGCATGCATTCACTTCCTGATGCCTCCCGAAATGCAGAATCTTCATTACATTGAGGAGGGTTGACTGTGTGAGGTTATGGGTCCATTGCAGAGGGACAATCTTCGGGTTCCTCCCTTTTGTGATGGTTAAGTACTCGTGCGGGGCTAGCATACTATAAACTTTGCGATCTCCAAGGTTAAAATCACTAAATTTTAGTGTTGTGAGCTTATCCTGGTCAGCACGAACTGCGCGCACCCCTTTCGGGAGGTATGCAATGACCAAAGCATAGTCAAAGTCTTTGGGTACATTTTGTCGATTCACTGTGCCGCTCAGTAGTGGGATATATCTAGGCAAGATACTTGGGATCATCTTCACAGTGGCGAAGTCATTTCTGAGCTTAGATCGACTTTCCAAAGGCAGTCAGGATGGTCCTTCTCAAGCAGTGGAGGGGGAAGCTGGCAATGCTCTCAAGGACGATGCCTATACACCTGTAGACACTCCTCATTCCGACATTTCTCTCTCATTCATTAAGTCAATTAAAAATTCTTCAACTTCTTTCTCAGCAGCATTGAGCTCATCCAACATACAATCTTGGGCCAGCTAGCTCGGGTGCGAAAATAATTCAGGGACTACAATGAATAATACGGGACAAGGAAATGATCTCAGGGTGAATTAATCTCAGGTTTCGTGCTCAAATTCTCACTTAGCAAAAAGTATTCTCGGTGCGTGGTGCGATAGACTAAGTAGGAAAACTTAGCAACGGTCTGTTTACAACGAGTATGATCCTTCATTAACTCCTGTTCGACCCGTTATGGCATTTTTCAATGGTTGGATGACGAACCTTTATTACTTTCTTGCTCATTCAGAGCGAAGTTGAACGGATATATCGGCCCCAACGGCTATATTGCTTCATCATGGCGAAGTACTCTATGTCGTTGTTCTGATATCTCGATGAAGCTCAAATTCATCAATTTTTCTTTCTGTGAAGTATCCTCTAGAACCTCTTGTAACCTTACAGTATTAACCCTTTTCTTTCTTAACTTTCTAGCCTTCTTCCCAGTGAGCTTCGTCTCAATAATGCTTTTACCATTCTGATGCTTACCTTTTGTGGTCTTAGTTGCTTCGCGCTATTGAAATTCTTTCCTAGGGTTTATGGGTAATACTTCTTCTGTATCAAAAATAGGTAACTCAATCTTCTGTGGATCCTCTAGTGTTCTCTTAGCCTTGACATCAGGGTTGCTAGTATTAAATATCTGCAACCGGTTCTTCTATTCTTCAATCAAGTGTGCGACCCTTCTAGTCATACAGTCTTTTAACTCTTGCTTCTCCTGTTCCAAAACTTCTTCTTCCTCTTTTTGTCTGGCTTGTTCTCTATCAATCCAAGGTTTTCCTATGAGCATGGTAAACGGGGCGTTGTCTTCAATAAATTTGATAATTTCAAAGTCTTCCTCTGTCGAAGTTCCATTGGCAGTCATAGGTATCCGGGCGAGCCTTCCACATAGGTTTACTAGCTTTCCTCTAAATAAATTTGTTCCTCCTAGGGAAGGGATCATGGCAGGCTTTCTTATAGCTTCCCAAGTTATTTCTGGCATAATGTTCACTTATGTTTCTTCATCAAGAATACAGTCAATATGGAAGTCCCCTATTCTTGCTTCGACTTGCTCCTTTTCTTTGAAGATCTCTGGTAACCAGACATCTTTATGTTCCTTCAGGGTTTCTTTTATCCGTATTAATATTTTCTTTGATTCTTGTTGGGTTTCTGCCTTTTTTGGATCTTCCTTATGATCTTCTTGATTCAGATTCAGCCTTTCCAACTTAGCGATCATTCTAGGGAAATCCAATACGTCGTGGTCCAAAGCATTGCAACAAAGACAACTAGGTTTTCTCCTAGGGCATTCTTTAGCAAGATTTCCTGGTCTTCTGCAACTGTAACAAAGAGTTAATCCTCTCTTTTTCTTCAATGATCCCCAACTCTTCTTGTACTGTGCACTAGGATCATAGTGGCTAGCCTGCAAAAATTTCTTTCTAGGATCTTGCATCCACTTATTAGTCTAGACATTCTTTCTATGCATAGGTATAACATATCTATCATTATACTTATCAGATCTATTCATATCAAACTTTCTTTCATCTATTAATGCCCTATTTTTTAAGCTAGGACAAAATCTATCAAACATACCTAGATCCATGCTCTAGAAACAAAAAACAAATCACTTATCTTACTTCTACAGAGCACAAAGCTTCCAGTTCTAAGAACTTTTGACTAATCTTACCTTTATTAGAGCACAGATATTATAGATCTTACCTCTTTTCTTCAGATATGATCTTCCTTTCTTAAGATCTGACCTTATTCCTGGCACAAATCTTCACAGGTCGCGTAAAAGGTTGTGCACTAGGGCAACAGATCTACGCACAGAGCTTCCTTTTGCACAAAGTTTCTTCTTCCTCAGTTCCTAGCAATCACAGTTTCAGGTCTCGGCAACAAAACCATTTGTTGGCACAGGAGCATACCCAGGGTTCAATGCTTCAATAGTGCACCAACAAAACCCTAACTACCGGCCCTTTCGGCAACACCTGCAAAGCAAATGAAGTCTCACCCGAGGTAGAGGCAGGGGTGGTTATAAGACTCAGGTGTCTGCAACCTTAGCTGGGACACAGATCTGTGATTTTTCCTCTTAGAAAGTACTTTAGAAAAGATCGTTCATCAGTATTTAACCCTCAAGGCACTCCGCACATGGAACAAAGCACTACAACATTCACTTGGATCTAGGTTAAGTTAGCACTTAGCAACAAAAAAGTAGGTTTAGCACTCAACACTTTCATATATGTCAAATCTACACTCATACATCTAAGAAGCACAAAACAAAGTGGATCTATCTAAGAGTATCATAGTAAAGAACATAGCATAATCATATCAAGCATAACACATGGAAATAAACCAACACATTAGGTCGAAACACCAAGCATAACACACAAGGTTACCGTGGTTCACCCCCACCCTGGGGCTACATACACAAAGTCTTCTTCTTCTTTATTAGCTTTGGTTAGTCAAGTTACAACATAGAGCTCACGCTTGTACTCCGCATAGGATAGGAGATCTGTGTGCACCTCGCCATATCCTACTTCCCCGAGTAGATCTAACACAAATCCTTCTTACAATCCGTGCACTCGGCACTTACAACACTTGCACTCAGCTCTGCAAGTCGGTCACATAATATACACAAAGCCTTTACTAGCACTTAGCTTATCTTCTTTCTCTCTCTTACATTGCTTAGCTACTTATTTATACTTTACAAAATAGGCCTAAAACATGGGTAAACCCATGGGCCAACATCCCTTTCCCATTACATTAACCCAAAACCCTAAAAAAAGGCCCCAAAAGTGGGTCGAGATCCCGTGATCTCTTCTTCGCCCAGCGCTCCATCTTTGATAGACTGTCGAAGTCCAAAAACAGTCAAATATGACCAAGTGTTCCTCAAAACTTGGTCAAGGGCCAACACTACTCTATGCTATCTTAAATGGAATTGAATGCTATCAACTGCCTAGCACTTATTACTATCAATATCGAGTCAGACATATAAGAGTGCAAGCTCCAAATATGTATTGCGATCCTTCACACTAAATCAAAATACATTCCCCATCGATCTTACGTGATGGCTCAGCCTCCGACCATTAAATAAATTCGTAACTCAAAAAGTTTGTGAGATATTACATTAATGCATTGAACTTTTGAAATTCAAAATGTTTCAAAAATATGTGCTAGTGTGCCCAGAGTTGTCTTTCACGCTTGTGCTTTGCTAGCGATGCTCTTGCATCATACTCCCTTGGCTGAAAAATTCATGGACTCTTGTCCATGAGCTCCTGTACCAATTTTCCATGATTTTGGATCTTTGCTTCACCAACCCAACCGGCATATTCTATTGGTCATCCTTTCCACTTTACCAAGTATTCAAAATACGTCTTCCTTCTGGTCTTCTTACCAACACATTGATCTATGATCTTTTCCATATACGAATTCTCTTCTATAGAAATCTGTTTCTCCCACTAGATCCTCCCTTGATCTTTAGATCTTTTAGCTCCATCTTCCTTGTAAGGATATAGGTCTGAAATGTTGAATATGGGCGATATACCCACATCTTCTGGTAGTTCTAATTCATAAGCATTCTTGCTAAACCTCCTCAGGATTTTACATGGCCCTATGTTTTTCAACTTTAGCTTATTGTATGTTCCCCTTGGGAATATTTATTTCCTTAAATGTGATAGAACTTGGTCTCCAACTTCAAATTCAATTTTTCTCTTGTGTTGATCCGCTCTGTGCTTGTATTCACTGCTACTCTTCTTCAATTGTTCCTTGAACTGATTGTGATGTTCCTGCATCTCTGCAGCAAAATCTTCAGTGCCTGCACTTCTAAACTCACTTTGCTTCAGATCTCTTAACTCTAACACTCCTCTCAGATTCATCCCATCAACTATTTGAAATGGACTCTTCCCAGTGCTCCTGTTCACTGAGTCATTATATGCAAAATCCGCTTGTGCTAGAATCTGATCCCACTGACTATGGTGTTCAGTGACCAAACTCCTCAGCAAATATCCTAAGATCCTATTCACCACTTCGGTCTATCCATCCATTTGTGGATGATATGCAGAACTAAAAGATAGCTCTGTCCCCAAATTTTTCCACAATGTCCTCCAGAAATGACCAACAAATTTGGTATCCTTGTCTAAAACTATAATCCTGGTCAACCCATGGAGTCTCACAACTTCTTTGAAAAACAAATTTGCAACATGTGTTGCATCACTAGTCTTCTGACATGGGATAAAGTGTGCCATCTTCAAAAATATGTCCACCACCACAAATATGGAATCACTTCCTCTTTGTGTTCTTGGCAATACCAATACAAAATCCATGCTTATTTCATCCCAATGCCTCTCTAGAATAGGCAATGGCTGATACAACCCAGTGTTCTGCTTCTTCCCATTGGAATATTGACAAATCTTACAGTTGTTCAAAAATTTCTTCACCTCCGCTCTCATACCCAGCCAATAATATGAACCGGCTAATTGACAAAATGTTTTTTCATGTCCAAAGTGTCTGGCTAGACCTCCGTTATGCTTTTCCTTTATCAAATTCTCCCTCATCGAGAATCTTGGTATGCACAACTGGCATCCTTTGAACAACAACCCATCCTGAATCAGATATTCAGACCACTAGATTCTATCTCTGAGCACAAGATTCACACATGCTTCATATACTTCTCCAAAGTCTGGATCACGATGGTACATCTCCTTAAGGTGGTCAAACCCCAAGGTCTTGACTTGAAATTCCTGCAGAATCATAATTCTCTTGCTCAATGCATCAACAACCTTGTTAGAATTTCCATAAATATGTTTAATGAAAAAAGTGAAATGTTGCATAAAATCTATCCACTTAGCATGTCTCTGGCTTAACTTCTCCTGTCTGGTTATGAATTGTAAGGCGTGAATATCGCTATACAAAAGAAAATCCTTCGGTACAAGATAATGTCTCCATTTCTTCAAGGCTTGAATTATGGCATAGAACTCCTTGTCATATGTGGAGTACTCCCTTTTGGCTTCGTTCAGCTTCTCATTGAAATATGCAACAGGTATGTTGTCTTGGATTAAGACCGCTCCAATTGAAACCCCACTCGCATTGCATCTTACTTGAAATGTCTTTCCGAAATCCAGAAAAACTAGAATCGGTTGTTCAGTTATCTTCTCCTTCAATATGTTGAAGCTCCTCTCATCCTCCTCTGTCCATTTTAAATACTCGTGTCTCTTCTTCACTATATCCATCATTTGAGAGCTAATCCAACTAAAATTTCTAATGAGATTCCGATAGAAACTTGCTAACCCATGGAAGCTTCTTACCTCAAAGATACCCTTTGGTGACGACCATTCTTTGATTGCTCTCAGCTTTTCGGGATCCATCTTCAGCTCATTTGAAGAAATGACAAAACCCAAGTAAATGAGTTCTGACTTCATGAAAAAGGACTTTTTCATATTAATCAACAACTTCTCTTGTTACAACCTCCTCATCACCAATGTCAAATGTCTCAAGTGTTCCTCCTTAGTCTTGATAAATACCATTTTATCATCCAAATATACAATCACGAACTTACCAATGAAATCCTTTAACACTTCATTCATGAGTCTCATAAAAGTACTCAAGGCATTTTTTAAGCCAAACGACATAACAAGCCATTCATACAACCCCTCATTCGTCTTGAATGTTGTTTTCCACTCATCACCCTCTCTCATCCTGATCTAGTGATATCCACTTTTCAAATCTATTTTTGAAAAATAGTTGGCTCCACTCAAGCAATCCATCAAGTCATCCATCCTTGGAAATGGGAATCTATATCGAATGGTGATATTGTTTATGGGAATCTCCAGCTCTAGCTTCTCCACCATCTCTGTGGATACTAAGTTGTCAATGCTCCCACTGTCAATTATCACCTTGCAAACCCTATCCTTCGTTTTTCAAGTTGTCTTGAACAAATTGTTCCTTTGTATTGGTTTTTCAGTCTATGGCTCTTTCTTCAAAAGAACCTTCTTCATCATCAAGGATCTTCCATCCTCTACACCTTATGTCTCAACATCTCGCTTATGTGCTTCTGAGATGTGAGATTCACCTCCTTTCTTTCTCTCAGGACAATCCCAAGACATATGTCTTGTCTTTCCGCAGGCATAACATCTCACTTCTCCTCCTCTACCTCTTCCTCTTCCTCTAGGAAAAGAACTTATACCACCACCCTGCCTTCCTCGGGAACGTCCTCCTTTCTCAGAGTGATTATGTGGTTTTTCCGCCTCTTCTTTGGGCTTATGTGCTTTATCTTGGGCAAATCCCTTGCCTTTGTTCAAGATTTGACCTTTGTTATGTTGACTCTGCTTCCTAGCCAACTTATCTTGACTCTGCATCCTCTATTATCCTAACTGTCACCATACTGATTTCATCCTGGATATCATATCTTAGGCCATTAATGTATCTGGAAACTTTTTCTTCGTCTCTCTCTCTTTGTCCAACTCTAATGTTCAACTTATAGAACTCTTATGTGTACTCTTTCACAGTCAATCCTCTTTGTCTTAGGTTCTACATCCTCCTAAACATATTTATCTGGTAATCCTTGGGCATGAATTTCGCCTTCAACTTGGCTACCATTCAATCCCAACTCTTGATCTTTTTCTTGCCTTTGCTCCTCTTGTCAGCCTGTAGTTCATCCCACCATAGCATTGCATGTCCTTTTAATCTAGTGACAACATGTCTTACATTTTTCTCCTCTTTGACATCCTCATAGTCGAAATACTTATCCATTGCTCGTATCCAGTCATTCAATTATTCTATGTCTAAATTTCCTTCATACATAGGTGTTATCAGGATAATTGTTATGTGCGGACACAAATCAATCCCCCTAGCTTCACTACGAAACTAGAACAAAACAAGACAGTGCACTACTCTTTCCTTAGATTTCAATTATCAAATGAGAAATGGATCTAGAACATGCCTTTTAAATATCGAAGATCTGACTTCACCAATGCAATCCAAGCACCGTCACGAGGTTTATGAGAAATATCTGCAAATAAGCATAAGCCAACGAAGACAAGAATAATAGAGTATATTTGATATGAACCTATGTACGTGATCAAGGAATCATACAATATGGACAAATAACATTCATATAAGAAAGAAAAGTATATCTGTATTAAAGAATGTAGAAGAAAGATACAACCAGATGCCTTGATGTTGTCAGGTTCCTTCCAACAGTTTTTTGCTTCCCACACACTTCTTGCTCCAAGGATTCTGGGACCATGGATCTGATATCTACTCACAATCTATCTTGACAAAGAAAATCTCAAAGCCAACATACAAGCTCCAAAAACTCCAAGCTACAAAACTCAATAATAATCCAATCTAACTTTCTCCATGAGAGATCCTCTCCTTTTATAAGCTGAAGAGGATAAGGTGAGGAGGTTAGGATTATCCCACTAAATCATGAAAGCGATTAAGATCCAAACCGTTTGGAGGCCACCTCACCATAGAATCTTCTCCTTCTAGAAGCATCGAGAAGACGCTCGTTTTTCCCATGTACAAGAATTTCTGCACCCTAGCTATAGAGAAACCCACGGAAACTTCACAACCTAGATATAAGCAAGGTGCGGAAATCAGGCATTTTTGCACCTTGTGTATAGTGCAACCTGTGGAAATCCTCTTTAATAGGGTTTTTTACAAAGGAAAATACAACCAATTTTGTTATCGGGCTAATTGTTAAGTGCAGACACAAATCAATCCCCCTAGCTTCACTACGAAACTAGAACAAAACAAGATAGTACACTACTCTTTCCTTAGATTTCAATTATCAAATGAGAAATGGATCTAGAACATAACTTTTAAATATCGAAGATCCAACTTCACCAATGCAATCCAAGCTCCGTTGCGAGGCTTATGGAGAAATATCTGCAAATAAACACAAGCCAACGAAGACAAGAATAACATAGTCTATTTGATATGAAACCATGTACCTGATCAAGGAATCATACAATATGGACAAATAACAGTCATATAGGAAAGAAAAGTATATGTGTATTAAATAATGTGGAAGAAAGATACAACCAGATGCCTTGATGTTGTCAGGTTCCTTCCAACAGTACCTTGCTTCCCACACACTTCTTGCTCCAAGGATTCTAAGACCATGGATCTGATATCTACTCGCAATCTGTCTTGACAAAGCAAAGCTCAAAGCCAACATACAAGCTCCAGAAACTCCAAGCTACAAAACTCAATAACAATCCAATCTAAATTTCTCCATAGAGATCCTCTCCTTTTATAAGCTGGAGAGGATAAGGTGAGGAGGATAGGATGATCCCACTAAATCATGAAAGCAAGTAAGATCGAAACCATTCGAAGGCCACCTCACCATAGAAGCTTCTCCTTCTAGAAGCATCGAGAAGATGCTCATTTTTCCCACGTACAGGAATTTCCACACCCAAGATATAGAACAACCTACGGAAACTTCGTAACCTAGATATATATCAAGGTGCGGAAATCAAGCATTTTTGCACCATGTGTATAGTAAAACCTACAGAAATCCTCCTTAATAGGGTTTTTTACAAAGGAAAATACAACTTTGTCTCTCAATAAAAGTTTTTCTCCCTTCTTTCTTCAAGAATTCAGGCCACTGACCCCTCTGAAGGAAATAGATTGGTTTACATCATTAACGGTCATAGGGATGACAAAAATAATGTGTAACAATAGGGATGTCAAGCTTCGCTCTGGCACCCAATTTGACAACCGCTTTCAACAAGCGTTCTTTTGCTGCATCCTCAGCTACAGCTTCTTCGACTTCGACTTCAACTTCTTCATTCTCTGCCTCACTGCCATATCCATCATCAGGCGCTCTCCTTTGTGTTGTTTCCATGGAATCTAGCCTCGCACGTAATTCTCTCATTTCCCTTTCCATATCTCTATTGACTATAGGTGGATTTGTACGTCTTCTAGGCGGCATTGTGTTGATGCTCCTGATATCTCTCGTTGATATCTGTTTACTCCTCTTCCTACAGAAGTCAATTATGTACTCGCTCTAATACCACTCTGTCACAAACCCCCTTCCCTCCAAAGGGCTTCTCGACCTCCCGGTCTTGGATCGTTTGAAATACTGAGTCGGAATGACTCCTTGGGTCTCTACGAGCACCCAAAATTACTCTACCAACACACACAGGTTTCTTCAGCAAGTGACCACGGCTATGACCGTGGGCTTACTTCTTCGCGGTTTGAATTTCAGGGATATCCTGAATCCTTCCTTAACCTTCCCCGAAGTGATCTTCTCCAAGGTTTCTAACTTCCGCCACGCTTCTCCTCAGATCCACCAACCCCACTAAGGTTCAGACTTCGCGACTTCGCGAAACTACAGGCCTTCCGCCCACAAACCTCCAATCTTCCGATTCCCAAATTCCTTAATCCATTGCCATGTTATCTTCTGCGATCAACGATCAAGATTGAATTGTGACTTCGGACTTCATGATTCTTCTTCCGCCAAGTGTCCAAACTTTCCAAACTCCAAAGTACCAAAACACATCACAACTATCCTCCTCGCAACTTTACCAGGTCTGATGGTCTGGAATCGTTCGCCTCCCTCCAAGAACAAATCTCTCATTCACTGACTCTCAATGAAGACTTCAGGGACTTCTCTCTTTGAAGAATTCTGTCACTCTCCCTCCTGATCTTTCCTTCTTCAGTTTTTCCTTTGTTCCTATGAACAATCTCTTCGACGCTTAGTTGGGATTTCTATCGGTGCATGCCTTGCAACAGATTTCCTCACCACTCAACTTCTTCTTATGGATGGCTTCATAGTCTCAAAGATTGTTCTCCAACTGCTTCTATATCCCATGACTGAAATCATGCTATCCTTCCTAAGCTTTCGAGTCTAAAAAATCGATCACACACTCCTTGCGGACATCGATGCACTCCTTTCATACATATGAGTTTCACTATCTCTTATGAGCTTTCAAGTCGAAAATAGACTCGGTCATGCACTCCTTGCGGGCACCATGCACACATTGCACTCGCTCAGTGAAAAGATACGATTGAAAATTATCTACCTCTCACACTGACTCATACATTCAACAAAGCAAATGCAGTCATAGATCTAAGAAAAAAAATAACAGAGTATTGAAAAATAACAGAAACTCTACCATTCATTCAGATAGACACATAATCAACACACATTTGGGAAAATATATCTCTGTTATATTCATCCAATCGAATTTATATACATACATACATTGTTCTTCACTAATCCTTAACCTATACAAGATAGATTCAGCTATTGTTTGATTCTCCTGTATCTGCAACAACAACGATCATCAACAACCTCTACTTGGACAATATTACAAAGATTTATACAAAGAGGTGCTCTTTGAGCCTTCTCTCCAACTACTCTATGCTATCATAAATGGATTTGAATGCTATCAACTACCTAACACTTATTACTATAAATATTGAGTCAGACAGATAAGAGCGCAAGCTCCAAATATGTATTGCGATCCTTCACACTAAAGAAAAATACATTCCCCATCGATATTATGTGATGGCTCAGCCTTCGACCATTAAAGACATTCATAACTCAAAAATTTTGTTAGATATTACATTAATACATTGATCTTTTGAAATTCAAAATGTTTCAAAAATATGCGCTAGTGTGCCCAGCTGTCTTTCACGCTTGTGCTTTGTTGGTGATGCTCCTGCATCAAGCTCCTAGATTTGGATCATTTTTATACAATTCCAAAACAATTGGAAAGTGATCTAAGCATCTATTGGATCCTACCCATGGTGGGTACCTTTCCACCTTCTATAGAAAGTTTTGATGGATCAAAAACCTATCAATCCTCTTGGAAACTTAATATTCCCTTGATATATTATTTATTCAATTTGGTTTGAGCTTAATAGGCTCAATGTCCACAACACCATCCCGAGTAAACAAATTATGGAAGAATCCAACTAATCTATCCACTCTAGAATTAGACCCCTATATCTCCCTTCTATTCAATGTAAGATTTAAGTCCCCTCAATAATGAGGTTATTATATTTAAAAAACTCAAAAGAAAAAAAAATCCCAATAACATTGTTTACCCTCATAAGGCCCATACACATTTAGTAAAGTCAAAGTCAATCCCAAGATTTTACTATATACCTGTATGCAAAGCCTCGAACGAATAGAGAAATAATTAATAAGGGATGCATTGTGATTCTATAAGATAATCAAACCTTATGAAAACCCTTCTAAATATAAAGCAAGAAATTCCTATCGTTTTGTAAATTGTCATGGATATTCCACTAGAATAATTCATCACAATATATCTTAAACTATTATGAAATCTTAGATTTTTGTTATTTATTTCCTTGGATCCCATATTATTTAATTACTATCTTTTCTTGAATTTATGAAATAACTAAATTATGAAAATAAAAGAAATGAGCAAAAGAAAACACCATCCAGACACAAATGAACAAAATATATATCATGGGAAACCCAATACGGGAGAAAACCTAGCTAGAAGGCGAGGCCTATGCTCTTCTCTTTTTTCTTTAGTTATGGAAATGCAAATATAAAGACAGAGGAACTCACTGTGGAGTTTCTTTTGACATTGTGGCTTGCATGACTGCTACATAATCTCTCCTACTCTATTATGCTCTTAAATACCACTCCTATATGCTTTGCTCAAGTATGGAACAAATATAATACAAAATAGTGGAAACCCTTTCTCCTCTTAGCAGCCCAATATTTAACATAACCTGGTAGCCATCTAGTGTTAGGGTTTTGAATTCCTCAACCCTTAATTAGTGGTAAGGATTGGACCTTCTATAATTTTCTTGAAAATCCACACGTGGTTATCCCCGGACGTTTGACTAATGGGGGCTAACATGGCATCCACTCGTACCATTGTGGTGAATGTAAGACACCCGACCCCCTAAGTACTTTCTAAGGGACGTGGTATCAAAAAATTTTCTTATTTTCTTTAGATTCAACCCCAATTAAATGATTCCATCATCTTCTATTCATGAAGAGCTTTCCAATGTCTGTAACCATGCCCAAATCTGAGCCCTAGACCAAAAGTTATGGCTTCCTAAAGTTTTAGGCCTTACTGTCAAAGTCCCCTCAAGCCTACATGGTCCACTTGGCACATACGTGGTTGTTGACATGGCTAGTGTCACGGCACCCACATGGTAATTTATCCACCGAGATCCCATCCTATCATAATATCAGCTCCCATGGGTTTCCCGCACTCAATGCCTCTTAAAAAAATTATGATAGTCAATGTTCTAGGATCTGACCCACCAGGGGTATCGACCCACCGGGGTACCAGAATATCGGCCCCCCAGGCAAACCAATATATGTGCCAACCTCAAATACCTAAGCCAATAGTCTAATTGGAACTTGGGATGCATGGCCCTACTAAGACTTACTACTTGGTTCAAGTTTCCAAATCACTCTAACACATGGCCCAATAGTCACTTAACACGTGGACCAACCATGGCATGCCACGTCATCATAGAACGCAACTGCTCACCCAACCATTTGTTGACACATGGTCATTTCTTATACTCTTCTTAAGTTAATAAATCAATATTACCTTGAAATTTCACTACTTAGGATTAATTTGTGTTAATCCACATTATGAATAATTAATCTTCATTAACTTAATATCTCATATAATGATATTTTTGACTTAAATTAGTTTAATGGCCTAGTAAATATCAAGGATTTATTTTACCCCAGGAACATTACCTACCGCACATGTCTTAATGCAATTCTACGAGTCTAGTGGAAATATTAACATTGAAACCTTATATTATAATTGGCCAGGATTTACAATTGATATTTTATCATATGGTACATCGACCATCAGGGAAATCAAACATATGTATCTACCATCTCTCGATGCCTACGACCCCATGAAATTAAATATTATTATTTCATTTAAAACATTTATAAGATGTTTACTATGTTTAATCAACCCCTGGGGGTTTCACATAGCACGTGATATTTACCATCTCTATCGCCCAATGCTTGATGACCAAGTGAGGTTGTACGTTATTATTTTATTTAAAAATATTTTATATTATCCTCACTTTATCTTCTTTTTTTCCCAAGAGAAATTAACTCAATTTTATAAATGGTATAAAATCATTTACAATACTCTGAAACCAGACGTATAAGCCGGATTATAGCGAGAACCAGTTCGGATCAGGACTTGCAAAAAAATATAACAAAGCTGTCAGGGAACAAGAGTGGACGATCTACGAGTCCAGTATCTAACACAGCTATCACAAAGAAAACTGAAACTCTCAAAACATTCCTTGTTCAGTCAAACGCCCAATGAAGAGAATCTGATACCACGGCAAGAGACACCTGCCTCCATCGCCATGCAAATTGATGAAAGTGTACGATTTACGAGTATAGTGGCTATCCCAGCTATCACAAATGAAATATCTAAAGCTCTTAAAACACCTCATGTTCTATCAATCGCCCAATGAAGTAGATCTACCACCACGGCGAAAGGAGCCTGCCTCCATCGTCGAACAAACAGACAGATACAAGCAGAACCCAAGGCACTCTGAGCTTTTTCCCTGTACAGCGAACTTGATTTATAACTCGAAGAGATTGAAGGAGGAAATCGGGCTCTCCTGTCCTCTGTCACAATGATAAATAGAAAGTTTGTCGACCACTTGACTGAGAGCTCTCTTAGAGAGAGCATCCGCCTCGAAATTGAACGATCTGGGGAGATGGCGGAAGGAGATGTCAGTGAAGGAGAGATGTCACTTTATCTAATCGGCCTATGGGGATTTCACACAAGTATATTTACCATCTCTATCCGCAATGCCTAATGTTCAAGTAAGGTTATACGTTGTTATTTAATTTAAAAATATTTTATACTATGCTTACTTTATTTAATCGACACTTAGGGATTTCATACGTAAGATTTACCATCTCCATTCCCGGATGTCGATAACCAATTGAAGTTATATATTATTAATTATTAATAATGTATATTATCTTTATTAGTCCATGCTAAGGACTATAGTAATGAGTTTGTTATTGATTTGACATTAATTTCCATTTATTTAAAAAAAAATTATGGGAAACCTAATGTTCTACATAAGAAATACAATTTTTTATTTTTTAATCTATAAAATAACTTCTTCTTTTTTTAAATAAGTTTGAGGTCTTATTGTGGCCTTCATGTCGTTCAAAAATTTAAATTAATTGCACAATCAATATTTCATACTTCCATAAATAATTTTGCTAACTCATCTATATTCACAACAACAAGTTACGGGTTAATCACAAGTTTTAACCTATACATATTAATAAAGCTAACATGTTATAAACATATTTCAAATGATAAATTTAACATATATAAATTATCAAATAACATATTTTAAATTAAACATATTAAAAAACAAACTCAATGTTATTATAAATTTCAAATTATTAAATCTTATATATAATAATAGAATACAATCATAATAAATATAGTAATATTAATAATCAATTATAATTTTAATGAAAAAATTAATAATAATAAGTAATTTCACTAATGAATATTAATATTTATATTATATTATAATGATATTAAATATAGTTATAATAATAATCAATAATAATTATAATAAAAATATTAATAGTAATAATTAATTTCACTAACTTAATAATCAATTATAATTATTATAAAAATATTAATATTGATAATTATTTTCATTAACTTTTAATAATAAAATTTAAATAATAAACTTAATTATGCATATGAAATTTTAAATCATTATTATTATCAATTTTCAAACTTACTAAAAGCAAGAACTATATTACCTTACAACTCTTATTTTATTAATAATCTCTCATAACAAATGCACATTACAAACATCTCCATCCCCCGACGCTAAATGGTTATGGTTTTGATTAAAAAATATTATTTATATTTTGTCTAATTTATTCATCGGCCACCATAGTAATTGTACCTTGCAACTCATTCTCACGATGCCCGATTACTATAGCTTAGAATATTTAATAATATAAATTTAATTATATTTCTATCATTAATCAACAGGATCTAACATCTTAAATATATCTTGCATACACGATCTCCCTATGCCCAAGTGATATAGGTCATAATATTTATTAATATTGTTGTTGGAAAAAAGAGGAAATAGTTCCAAGGTAATTTAAATAATACCAATTATATAAAATCTCACAATTTATAAAACTTACCTTTGTGAAATTTGAACCCAAGTGACTCGTTAATTAGTAGGATTTATTTATTTTTCCATAAGGAGACAATCAAAGCTTCTCCACTCCACTTCAAATTTCTCTCTTTGGCCTTGTTTTATTTACAATTTGATTTATGTACAATATTAAGTTATATATATATATATATATATATATATATATATATATATATATATATATATATATATATATATATATATATATCCTCATTCTAAAATTAAAAATCCTATTTATACAGTCTATGGTGTAATAGATTAAGTACCTTCCACCCTAATTTATGGAAAAAAATTGTTTAAGACCAACCTTCATAGTAAATTCTAAATTTATACCATAATTTACAACCCACCACAAAATAATGAATTATTTCCTAAATCATAGGGAATATAACTCCATACATAACTACACCATATGAAAATGCCAATTTTTTCATATTCTTCATAACACAATTTAATATAAATACTTATAAATACCCAAATAAAACTTATGAGCTTTTGTAATTTTACTCAATTAAGAATTGGTGTATTTATTTCCTAACATCTACTTATAATAAACTTTGTCCTCTTTCAATATTTGGTCTAACCTCTTAATTCCCAAACACAGATTTAATATCCTCTCAATTTTTGGTAAGATTTAGTATCCTCTCATTTTTTGGTATAGAAGATTCAGGGAACTTGGAGTAAAACATTCCTATGCAGAAATCAAACATATTTCCTTTTCAAATGTTCTGTGAAGATTCTAACTGTTCAATCATTCACTACTAAAACATAAAATAGTATACAAAAACTTAATCAGCGACAATATTCTTTCACAACAATCCTTTTGAAAACACAAGAAATCAATAAGTGAGGTTAACAACCAAAATATAATTCAGTTGTAATATTTTCATAATCACACATAAATTTCTCAAACTATCTTTAGCAAAAAACTTATTTCACATTGCTTTGCAAACACATTCTACCATATCTTTGAAGTCAACATTTGCAAGGAATTAGGAAAATTTATACTTATCTAAAGCCAGAAGGTGTTGGAAACTGTTGAAGGGTGTGCCACTTTCCACCCAACCATAGACACAATTGCACAACTTATCTCTACAATTGGCCACCCCCTAGCTAGAGTATGATGCCATGAGGGGAAATTCTTTTACTCAACAAATGAGAAAATATGAAGGCCACTCTCCTTCACCTGTAAGAACTCAACAAGCCAAGTCTTCAACCCACCAAGCAAGGGAACCTGCTCTTGCATCAAAGATCCACAACCACTGACATACATAGCATGAGGGAGGCCTTTAACTTACCAACAGTTCCTCAGTTCACTCCCCTCTCAATTCCCTCATGTTTTCTCATCCAATCACTTAAAAATTTTCATCCCTTTTTATCAACTTAATTTGAAGTCAGTTTCAAATGGTTCCTATTCATAGAAAACGTATTTATCCACTTCCCTTTGTTTTCTAAGAACCAGAAGAGTTTCTCATGCTCTTCTCCACTCATATTTGGTCCCTAGACTCAACTGTGTGTGTCCCCTCTTCTCTTCCCACAATTTTCCTCTTTTTATTTCCTTCTACAAAAGGATTTTGTGGGTCAAATCTCCCAATTCGTGGGTCAGATCATAAAATTTCAGATGGGTACTATGCCCATTCTCTCATTGATTTATGAGGAGGACCATCCAAACACCAGTTTGACTGGTCAATAAATTTTTATGGGACAAAGGACAATTCTAGGTTCGAACGTTTTTAATTCAGTAGAGTATTGCCTGGTA
The DNA here is from genome assembly GCA_009831015.1 of Picea engelmannii. Taxonomy (NCBI): domain Eukaryota; kingdom Viridiplantae; phylum Streptophyta; class Pinopsida; order Pinales; family Pinaceae; genus Picea; species Picea engelmannii. The sequence goes on along the minus strand of ML807042.1, from coordinate 363,603 downwards.
GGGATCATCTCAACTAGTAATGGTTCCCCTCAACATTCCCTCTCATGGAATCATAAGTAAATCCCCTTCAACATTTATTTATCATTTTCCTTTTTATATTAATAAAATAAATACTTACATCACATCCTTTAGCAAATGTTCATCATCTTTCAAAATTCACACATAACAGGTCTATCAATAGTCTTTGGCAATAATAATGATTATATTTACAAACTGGGATAAACAGGGTTATTATAGTCAATAAGGTAGGTCAACTTGTGTGAGCCATAAATTTTGCATATGAGGTTCAATTGAGGCTATCTCTCACTCCTCCTTGTTGTCCATAAAAAACATCCAAGGATGGAGGTGGAAAATACCCAAAGCAAGTTACAAAAGAGGACTTACCAGTATAAGTGTGAACTGCTATGTTATAAGAGTGTTTATAGATCATATTTTCATCAAAAGTCTTCAAATTCTTTTGATTGTAACCCCTCAAAAGATGTAACAAAGTCATATTGACTACTTTTGTTTGTCGATCTGTTTATGGATGGAATGGTGTAAATCTATTCAACTTAGTTTCCATCTCTCCCAAAGTGTATTCCAAAAGGCACGAAGAAATATGGTATTGTTGTCTGAGATGATTCTCCTTGGTATCCCAAAGTTCACTCAGACCTGTTCAAAGAACATGTTTATTGTGTCTTGTCCTTTGATGGTCTTTTTACTATGCACAAGAACGCACATCTTGTTGAGCCTATAAACTACCACAAATAAATAGTCATGTCCCTTCCTAGTTTTTAGTAAACCTCCCACAAAATCCATGGAAATGCTTTCCCAAAGTCGAGTGGGTACGGGTAAGGGATGGTATAAACCTTACTTTCTATTACTGGGCTTGTTGGTACAACAAAGTATGCATCATGTAATATATCATGGTGCATATTCTTACATTTTAGGCCAATACACATACCTTTGTAAGTTAGCAACTATCTTCCCAACACCAAAATTTCCTACAACTTTGGAGATGTGATCTTCTTTGATAAGTTGCAATATTTCACCTTTAGGAAGCTAAAGCTTGTTTAACTTGTAGAGTAACCCATTCTGGAGATAATAGTAATATTTCTTGTCACCTTATCCTACATGAATTTGGACCTGTAGCTCCTGAAACACCTCCTTGAAGTCCTCCTCTTATGTGTATGAATCATGGGTAAAAGGTTCCATGTGCGTAAGAGTTCCAAAAATTGTAATCTTTGATGTGGGTGGCCTTGAAACAATGTTTTCCAAACTATTAGTGCTTCCCTTATAGAAGAAGGGAAGCACTAATAATAGTTTCCACTTCACTTGCAATGGTTGGTTTTTTGAAGCTTACTATGAGCCTGCAAATACTAAAGTGGTTGGTGATATGTGTGGATAATGGTTTACTTGCCCATCAGATAGTGCTTCCACTTCTTAATAACTTGAACCCAGACATAGAGTTACTTATCATAGGTAGGGTAGTTTAAGACTCTCCTGTGAAATATTTCAGAATGATAACATATTGATTTACCTCCTTGCATCAAAATGGCTACCATAGGATACCCACTTACATCTGTCTCCACTTCAAAGGGATTCTACAAGTTAGGCAATGTGAGAACTAGTGCTTGACTGATCTTTCATTTCAGTTCGTCGAAATGTTTATGTTGATTCTTTCCCCATTATACACTCTTATCATTGGATAATATGGCATGGAGTCATGCAACTACCACTGAAAAAGATTCTATGAAATTTCATAGGTATTGTTCTACCACAACAAATCTCCTAACTTCAACGACATTAGTAGGAACTAGCCATTTTATGATGACCTCCATATTTAAGGGATCTATCTTGAGCTTCCCTCCATTGATTGCATACCCCAAATACACCAATGACTGCTAAGAAAACTCACGTTTCTTGAGGTTAAATAGCATACAATGTTTTTTCAAGGTCTCTAACACCTACATGAGATGTGAGATGTGCTCTTCCCATGTAGAGATATAAACCAATATATCATCCAAATACACTATAACAAATGAATCTAAATATGGGCACAATACATTACTCAGCAATATCATAAATGTAGTTGGTGCATTACATAAACCAAATGGAATGACCAACCATTATACAAACATTTCCTTGTCATGAAAGCAGTCTTCTAGGTGTCTTCTTCTTTGACACATACTTGGTGGTATCCTGATTTGAGATCCAAATTTGTGAAGTA
>ML807042.1:327774-350523 GCA_009831015.1 Picea engelmannii | reverse complement strand
TTTGAAACTTCATTCACTTTTACCTTTTATGCATTCTAATTTTACCATGAAGATTCTTAGAAGTTTTCCTCAACATTCTCGAACATAAGTTTGCAATAATATCATGAATTTGGAGCTAGGTTACTCATTCATTGTCTAATTTGGATTTATTATTTTGTATGCAAAGGTCCCTTAGTCACGATTTCTAAAACTTTGGCATGATAATTACCTTTTCTTCACCTTTCCACATCAATTCATGTATTACATATTGTTAATACTTTGTACTTTTTGTTTGCATCCTCATTTCTTATGATTAGTGCTCTGCGTTTGTCATTAGTACTCGCGGATCCCTCCTTTACTATGTTAATGATGCCAAAATGCTAGTGACAGAGAATAATGTTGCCTTGTGGATGGGATTTTAGTATGTTCCCATAATTTTAGTTTAAGATCTTCAAAATATGTATCTTTACATAAAGGAACTAGATCCAATTCATTTGTTGGAGCTTACAAAATTACGCCATTTGATTTTGTTGTTTATACCAGTGCAACCTCATATAGACGGGTATTATGAAACCTCTTTTTAGTGAAATATATTCAATTTCAAATCATTAAAGGAGGGTATATCCATAGCTTGTTACCTTGAGCTTTTAGGATGTCAAATAAAGTTTGTTGTGCAATATATTTAACATGAAATGATGTAATGGGAGAGCATTATTTTCATCTCATAATTTTTTTTAAAATAGAAATTCCTTGGATTTCACCATTTCATGTTTCATGCCCTTGAGATTGATATGACTCTGGAATATCAAAGACAATGTGTTTATGTATTTTACCGAGGGTGATTCCCTGGGTGTGGTGATCCATTTATATTCATCACCTCTACATACAATTAGACATAGACTCATAGTTCCATCTTAAATGATTCATAAATTAAATTAATATTTTTATGTGAATTGAGGTCTAATGAGGAAATCAAGGAACATTTTGATCATGGCACTTTGAATATTGGAGAAAACTTTCGAAAGGGATCAACCCATAGATTGAGCTTGATTTGGTGATTGGGGACCTTTTTAAAAAATGAATCAAAAGTTTATTTAAACGAAAAGGGTGGTTTGATGAGGAGATCAAGCCCCTCTAAGACAAGATCAATAAGAAAATTCCAAAATTCCCCAATAGAAAAATCATGCCCGATTTTGCAATCGGTCCACAAATGACATTTTATTCAAATGTTATTTGGAAAAAACTTGATTTGATGTATGGGAACTTTTTTAAATGAGGTAAATCAACCCAAAATTAGGGTATCATTCAAAAGATTGGAAGGTAGATGAAAGGGGGTTTGATTTGGAAATTGGGCTTGATTTATGAATTGGGCATGTTAATTTTGAGCTTGGAAAATGTTTTTTGAGAAAGGGTCGATCAATAGATCTAGCCACATTTAGTCATTCATATCCAAAGGTAAAATCATGACCTTTAGATGATAATCAAATATTCCTTGGCAAGGGCTCAATCCATGGGTCTAGCCCAACTTGGAAATCGAGAATTTTTTAATCTCTTTTCAAATGTTAAGGTGCAAGTAGAAGAGGGACACACGTGTGAAATTGGGCTCAATTTAACAATCGAGCCACTTCTCAAATTTAATGAAAAGACATCTTAGGAGGAGATTGATAAAAAAAAATAGGCTCATTTTAAATCAAACCAAAACTTGGCACTCATTTGATTCATGAACATAAAAACTCGCCCTTTGAAACTTATGAAGCGAAAATGAAAGAACATGGGACTGCTACTTATACATTTCTTTGAATGATAAAAATTACTTGGGTGTAAGTGACATTTTCAAAAATTCACAAGGCTCTAACAAATAGAAAACTAATAAAGTATGCAAACCTTTGAGTAATTGAAACCTCAAATATAACACTTGATTCAAATGCACTTTCCCATGCAAACCAAGAGAAAACCAAACCTCAAATGAATGTAAGAAGTAGGGGTCCCCAAGTTTTGCAAACATTGGGTAGTTGTTGAGTGCTCAAAACAATGATATGTCTTTATTTTCACCATGGATGTTTCCCTCTTTAAGGGTTTTACAATGTAAATTTTGTTGGCTTGATCTTTGATTTGTGAGAGTTGTTTCTTATTGGTGTTCAATTCCATGAGTTTCCCACCTTTGATTTCTGACATGGTATCAAAGCAATTGTGAGGTTAAATCCTATTTTAATTGAGATTGAGGTAGCTTGTGAAAACTATGAATGATTTTTGCGTGTATGTTATAGTTCATTTGCACAATTAGGCTTTCTAGATATATTGAATGTTTGAATAGCTTAAAATCTCTTCTTTTGGATTTGAAAAAGGACTTGCAAATCTCTTGTTATCATCTCCTAAATATATAAGTTTGGTGTTATGTTTAATTGAATTTTTCTCATTATGAACAAAACATGATTGATATATTTTGTTTGAAACATTCCCTTCTACTAAGTTTGGATTTGTTTCATAAAATAATAATAATAATCTAATTTTAAGGTCCGACCAAGATAGACACCAAATTGGTGTATGAGATCCCCTTGTTTGTGGGACAAGAGACCCCCTTTGTGCAACGATTTTATTGCTAAACTCTACAACCTTCATTTCCTTGGGATCTAAAGTTTTTTTTTGCACTTAGTTGTGATCGTCCATTTGAAAAGGTGTAGAAAAGTTTGGTCTTATAATGTTTCTTGATTTAATATTAAATTCAACTTGTTTTTCGTTTCCCTTGAAGAAAGACAAAATTCTTAACAAAAGTGACAAAACTCATGGATTGGCACACCAATCTTGGAATATCTTAAAGTTTGGTATACAATAGATTAACACTCTAAATGAACCTTGGACCAAGTGTTGTACCCCCACAACTACCCACTAAAATTCCCTTCCTTAGAGGATTTCAGTGGGTACCCCCTATCAAAATTTTAACAAGGGATTTGATCAGTACTAACTTGATTTGCTACTAATATATGAGACTACCATTTTGTCTATGCAGCCCCAAGCCTATCACAAGAACACCTATGATAATCAAAGATTTCTTGAGTTTTCACCCTTCATCTATTATCCCTTTTTCTCAATGAGTGAGCCACAATTCCTACTAGGTCCTAAAATAAAATATTAACTCATATAACCATGCCTGAGGGATATCAGATCACTCTCCATTGGAACATTGCTTCTCAACGTGAAATAACATATAGATCCAAATTACTCTTTGATGGACCCTTTCCGATAACATTATCAAGAGGTGTTTTATTGGAGTCCTCTCCGTGGGAAATACACTTTATTCACATCATCGACTCTGATGGAGCCTCTCTGATGAACTTGTCTCGATTCATATAGCTTCACTACGTCATAAAGTTCCTATCTCATTTCTTCGTGTTAAGATGTTATTAGCCCAAAGAACTAGTCTACATGGTAAAATTCAAACGTATGGAGTATGTCCCTCACATAATCGCTGACATTACGTGGTGGATGATGATTTGTTGATCAACCAAATATTTTCCAAGTGTTTTTTATCTCCCCATGTGTAAGGCTCTTCATACATGAACTATCTTCTAGGCACAAATATTCTCTCAATATTTTCCTAGCAGAACGAGGACTAACCATGGTACATTCCTCTCTCCGATGGTTCTTTTATGATTACCCTCTTTGATAGAACTATTGGGAACCCTTCTACTAGAATAATCTTTTCATTTTTATTTTTTCTCTCTGATGGTGCACCCCAGTAAAACTAATTTGAAATAGGAAAGTGTTGAACTAAACAAGCATTTTATGCACACTAGAGTAACCTATGACTAGCATGCTCAAATGTATAAGGTGTTATTTGGCACAATTCTCAATGTATAAATCGAATATTCCTTAAGAATATCCATCAAAAGGAATAAGGGAAATGGATTACTTGAAACATTTGGATGGAGCATCCCGATGACTCCTTTTGATAGTAATATTGGGGAAATTTTTCAGGTTTGATCTCTCGATTACCATGCACCCAATACACGAATCTAGGAAGATATATTCTTCTAAGAGCATTAATGACGACACAGTCCTCCATCTAGACATAGTTTGTCTTCCATTGAGCATTAATTTCAAAATATTTGGGGTAAATTACAAATACATAAAACCTTTTAATCCCTAAATAACGCCTCATGTTTATTTTGCAAGTTTGTAAAAATTTTGTTGTGCATAATGTGACTTCAAGTTGATATCATAATTATTTGGGATCCCAAAAGGATAGGTATGTGAGTAAATTAATTTGAATTGGTTAGGATTTTGTATTAATTCAGTAGAGTTATGCATGATTCGTATACTAAAAATAACAAAGACAACATCAGGTTGTGTATGAAGACTAGAAGAGGAAAAAACCCCGTGGCGAATGTACCTGCACCTATAAGTTCAGATGACATTATAGCTACAGACACCAACTTCTTCAATGAGATGGATCACTATCCCTAGTACGATGAAATCTACAGGATTTTCAACATTGGATATTTCCCACCTGAGGATGAAGGCTTGGAAGTCTATCAAAATATCAGGAAAAGTTGCATTCACCTCATAGCTACCTATCTGATGTTGTTCCCTTATAATAACATAGCAATATGGTTCCTCACATACCTTGAAAAATATATAACCTCCATATTGAGCAAATAAAAGATTCATATAACATCTATAAGGTCGGAGGACATAAGTCTCCAATATCACCTCTGAGGGCCTGCAGTTTCCTTGAATGAGCCATTTTTTAAGAAGTTTGGGAAAGACAACAAAGATTTTGAAGATTTAATGGAGGATTGATGGTGTGATGAATAAAAAAAGGTCAAAAAAGGGGAGCGATCAATCCTTTCTCATGAACTCAAGAAACCCTATTGAATGATGAATACTATATTATGGTTAGTTGGTTTTCCAGGAACCACCTATTCCTCTGTAGCTTGATTCCGACCGAACTCTAGTCTAGTGCTTCACATATCCGTTCATCAATATGCTGCAGGAATCACAATCCATAGGGGAATAGGAGGGCCGAGACTCTCTTCAATGTCATCTTCCAGTTGGACTGACTAGAAAAATATGATGCTGCATAGACAGGACCTGGCATAAAGAAATCGTAGCTAGGGATAGCCTTCTCATTTCGCAGAAGGGGAAGCTTCATTCGCTATCACCCCAAAGAGGAGCATGACAATTGTATGATGAAGAAACAAGAATTCACTTTCAAATATGATGGTTGTCGATGGCATACATAGTGGTTAAGACCAGGGAAATATTCAACTGGGCATATATACTAGAATTTAATATCTTCCAGAAAGTCAAAGAATCCCTAGGTATGAAAAGTCTTAGCTTCTTCATGTCTACATACCTCATTGATGCAGTATGCTCCGCTATACATTTTCCTTCTTTTGTATGGAATTGGGAACCCCGTCAACCACATGTACATGTATATTGTTCAAAATTATGGGATGTCAATTATAAGAGGTACATGTATGACATCTGTGATTTTTTTCTGTCTCCCCTACACACCATAATTTTTGGGTATCCTCCATATAGAATATCACAGGATCCTCTAGAAACCCTAAAGAATATTGGAGATTGGTATATGGGAAATTATTATACATATATCAAGGTTTATGGCATTTCTGAGGCTCCATATATCTTACCCAAATATGTTTTAGATAGGCTATTGGACTGAGAAATTGCTTACCAAACAATAGAAACTGGTATAACCTCGTTCCTCTCAGGTAGCAGTAAGAAACTCTGACCCACATTCCCTCTAAAATAGGAAGATATGCATTATCCAATGGTCCTCATTCTAGGAAGGAAGTTGAATCCATGCAGGAGATATGCCTATGTACAAGGGAACCTAGAGGGCATGACCCAAAAGATATAACAATCAATCATGTCAAAGCTATTGGGATAACTCACCCTCTAATTCATGAAGTGAAATATGCAAAGGAGATATTCAAAGGAGTTTTATTCTTTGAAGAAGCACTCCACAGGTTTCCAAATGATCTAAGTAAAGATAATCTTATAATGGAATAATAAGAAGAGAAGAAGCTAGGTAAGGAACAATTCCTATTTCTTTTAGAGAAGGACAAAGAAAAAAAGAGAAGAAAAGGAACAAGAATAAATGAGGAAAGCAGAGGAAAGATCTTATAAATACCTGTAAGCAGAAGAGGAATACCAAAGAAAGAAAAACGAGATAGAAGAAGAGAATAAAAAGAGCTAAGACTAAGGAAAAGGGAAATATAAAGATGAAGACAAGAAATAACCTAAAGTGAATGAAAAGAAGAAGGGAGATGAATCATTGAAGAAAATAGCAGAAGAGAGGAAGATAAAGAATAAAAGAGAGGCACAAAAATTGCAATATGCAGAGTAAAAGAAGAAAGAAAAAAAATAAGAGGAGAAACATAAGTTGGTTGCAGAAGAAGAAAGAAGAAGAACAACAACAAAAGGTTGTTGAGGTAGAGGTAAAGAGGAAGTTTGATGGAGAAGCAGAAAGAGAAAAAAAAATAAAACTGGATGAGGCCAAAAATAGTCCAACAACCCCAAGTGTGGGTATAGTTGACATACCTCCTCAGGAATGTACCCTTTTAACATAAATACCAGGAAAAATTTCATTTTCCTTGCAAGTGCTAGAATTGGACGAGGTTGTGGTGGTAGTGGGAGACTACTACTACAACAACAAGAGTAGGGGAATTGAGAAAATGTCAATAAAAAGGAAATGATGGGAGACAAATATCAGCCAAGGATCTTCCAAAAGGTCCATAGAATGGAGAGTAGGCACAAACCCTAAATATAATTCCATACATACTGCCTTTTCTCTCAATGCATTTGCAAGAGAAAATGAAATTATTGTATATGAGTTAGTTGTTGCATTGGATACCTAAGACATAATAGTTGAGCTAGAGGAAGAGTTGAGGAAACAAAAAGAAAAAAATCATTAAAGAATTCAAGGAGGTGATCAGTACACCAGAGAAACATCACAAAGAGGAGTTGGAAAAAGCATTTCAGACCAAACTGATAAATTGAATGAAAAAATTGAGAAGAATATCCACATAGTTGAAAGTCTGCATAAGGGATAAATAGATTCCCTCGGGTCGACACATTTTAAAGAGATACAACAACTGGAAAAAAATCATGCACATGAATTGAATAGATTGTAGATAAAATATGTGGAAGCCAACAAGTTCATGGAGCAGATGGAATATAAAATCCAAGGGATGGAATAGGATAAAGAAAAACTTGAAAAGGATTTAGAAGAAAATCAGATAGGATCTCTCATCTTGGAAACTATAAAGGGAGAAGCCAAGGCTATCAATGAATAATTGAAGTTGGTACAAAATAAATGATTTTTTGTACTAATTGATATCCAAAGAAGCATGAATGATCAAATAAAGTTAGAGGACCAAATGGAGGAAATGAGAGAAAAACATCATAAGTGTCAATATGCCTTTGATATAATTGTGGATTGGCAAAGCGTATACCAAAACCCACCAAGTATCTTGCCACTCTACACTGACAGACAAAAAATAAAGGACCAGGTTTTGTTTGATACCTAAAAACCCCTCTTAGAAGATATTAAAAGACTTCAAAAGACAGTGAAAAAATCATACAAGAGATTATGGAATTCCTTCGATGAAATGATGGAAGAATTCAATATGGAGATTATGCCAAACATTGATGATGATGCCCCTAGTGAAGTGATGATAGTAGAAGTTGAATAAAAAAGGGATGCTAGCCAAGAAGTTATTGAAAAACTTACATAGTCTAGCAAAGAGGTATTAAATGAACATTTGATGAAGCCAATGAGACTGATCACGCTGGAAAAATAATTTATCAAGAAGATCAAGAAGGGATTGAAGGTGGAGGTAAAAAACAAGATATGTGATGGTGAGCTAGACCTAGAGAAAATGCAGCTAAGAAAGATCGAAATAATCTTAGAAGATTATGCATTATGGAAAGAATATCGGGACAAAATGGAGCTGGAGAGACTCTCGTGATTATTCGATTTTGTAATTGATCCTTATCATTTTAATTATTCTCACTTATGTAAATCCTGAATGGGGAATGTGAAACGATGAGTTAGAATTGTCATCTGACTTGATGACAATTACTAGATGTAAATAGTCGCTCTTGTTTTATAAAAGATGTCAGTGTGAGGGAGAAAGGGATTTTGGTCTATTGTATATTGGAACAATACTTTTCTTGTTGAATGAATAGAGCAAGAGACATCTTGGATATTTATGGTTCAGATATGTATGTTTAATATTTTTCTTAGTGCATATGTCTACTATGTGAATGTTAAGGAACATAGTTGTATGAATTTGTTCTACACTTTGTTCCTGATATTTTTGTTGTCATTTATTTCCTAATGAGCGTAAAAACAATGCAATGGGTATGATATACAATTAATTGTTGTTATGTCCCTATCATTGTTATGTTAATTCTTTACTTGCATATATAAATTCCTTCTTTTTCTGGTAATAACGTCTTTCAATGTGATCATACTCTGTTAGTTTTCTCCTGATCATGATAGGTTAGATTAATATAAAATGCACCTATAATAGTTTTAGATAGAATTAGATAGATACTTAGTTCATATTTTAATTCATCTGAGAACATTTTATTCTCAGATTCATATTAGAAAACATTTAAGAGTGGAAACCAGACCCGCATACTAGTCAGAAATTCTATCCCAAATGAGAGTAGGTCTAATTGGGACTTGTCATCAGGCGTTATCCCTTAACTACTTGATAGACCATTTGAACTCGTCAACACCAAGTTTGAACAATTGTTCAATGGGATTATTTATTTGGATTTTGCAAAATTTGACGATTATGTCTTAAGGGTTATGACCTTAACACTTTTAATTGAAATTGTGATATGAAGAATTTAGATGATTAGATGGTGTTATATATTTTGATCTTGATGATTAGGTGATATTTTATAATGCTTAAACTTGAAAATCAAATCACTTCATCTTTGGGATTAAATTTGTCAAACCAAGAAATGCTTAGATTACAATTTTCATTGATCAAATTGCAATATGAACAATTCAGGTCAATTTTGATTTCTCATAAACCTCTAATATACAAATTTGAAGGTAGAAATATTGCATACTTTTTCCATGGCAAAATAATTTTCATTTTTATTCCTGAAAATAAAAATACATTCCTTATATACAATAACATTCCACATTTCCCTGACTGTACAAAAACACGCACTAGCCATGAACTTGATCATTGCTCCTGAGTTTTCAATACTAGTTGAATTTTTTTATAAAAATATTACCATCTTGGACCAACTTAAGACTAAGCATACATATAGGCTACCAAAAAACATATTGTAAATAAGAACATAGTTAACCAAAACAAGAACACCTTATGACCACCTGAACTTGCACACCTTAAGTCCATAAGAGTTGATGAAACTCATGATTCGCCCTTCTCATAACTCCACCACATGAACTTCTCTCAGATGCAGAGAAAGACCCTCCTTAGACATGACATCTTCTTGTTGGTTTAGTTCTTGAAAAACATGTATGATGGAGAAATATTTAAAAGAAGAAGCCACCTCTTTTAAATTGGATACCAAGTCCTTTAACTCTAAAATTGTGAATCAGAAAAAGAATGTTCATCCAACTAACCACTAGTGAAGAATCCAAAAACACTTGCAGAAATGTTACACCAGACTTAAAATATTTTTTCAGAAGAAAATTTAATGCTAACAATTCAACCAAATTATTGGATCCCTATCCCCCACAAACCTTTAGGGTAAAATAATGATACTCTAAAATGTGTAGCACTGCTCCCAAACCACACACATGATTTGATCCTTGACATGACCCATTGAAAAAACCCCAGATGGAACTCTTATCAATCAACGACTCTCTTACCTGACGTGGTAACCGAGTGGTAGTGTCCATATTAAAATATTATACAAAGTCATTGCATGCGAAAAAACCTAAAACATAGGGATTTCTTTCCCAACAAATATTTGGTTATTACAACTCAACCAAACTCCCCATAAAATTAGAAAGTGTAAGGCTCTGAGAGGATTTAAGTATTCCCTATCAAACCAATCCTTGAGGAAAATAACAAGCTCACATTTTCTCCACATATCTCGGTTCTTTTGCCCACCTACCAACGTCGGACTAGATTTGATGTATAAAAGGATACTAAAAAAAATATGTGTCGTCATTTCTTCTTCCTTCTTACAAATTATACAAATTCCAAGACCATGCAATTTCCTCTTCTGGCATGCTTCCCAAGCCATAATTTATTTTTGAATGCCAACTACATAAAAATCTCATTCTTCTTTGAAACCTTGATTTTCCATATTTTCTTCCACCACCAAAGCGAAGGGTCCTGAGCAACTTTCAACAGAACTTGATAACCATATTTCACCATATATTTTCCACCCACCTTATTCTTCAACCATACTAAACAATCTGGATCTTCTTGAATTCTTCATTGATCTTGTTTCATCTCACTGATGAAGTCTTCCCATTCCATCATCTAATCTCCATCGATACCCAAGGCTTGGGATGATTTTTAGGCTTGATCCCACACCGAAGTATTGATGGGGTCGCAATAGTCCTTAAGAGTTTTGCAGCCTTGTCCTTGTAAAAAATCAACCAATCCTTCACATAAACTAAACTTTTGTCCACAACCCATGATCAAATAAACTCCCACTCTTACTTGCTCCCCATTCCCAATCTTCCAACCTAATACTTCCCCAACTACCGAGAATGAGGTAACCAAATCATTCCAATGGGATGAGCCTCCTTTCCATCTCTTATCTACTCTACATATCTAATATAAAATATATTTTGGTGCCATATACTTAGATTTAGTCAAATGAATCCATATTTTTTGTTTAGTGATCAGGTTCTAGACTAATTTTCCTACCAATACTATCCCTAAAACATGCATGTTTTCTAGGCCCCATCCCCCCTCATCCTTGGTCCAAGCAATAGAATTCCATCTCTTCTAGTGGATACCTTCATGGTCATCTCTACTGCTCCAAAGAAAGTTAAAACACACCTTCTGTATCTTCTCAAGAACTCCTTTTGGTATGTGGGCCATAAATTGCTAATAACTAGAATTTCTTCCAACACCAATTTTACCAACATCAGGTGGCCCCCTCTAGATAACCATCAATTGCACCATAAAAACACATGTTTCTTAACCTTTCCTATGAGCCAATGTCAATAATTTTTCTTATAGGAATTAGGTTTAATAGTGTATCCCAAGTATTTAAAACCTTCTCCCAGATCAATTTCCTAAAATTGAAAACTCGGCTAGCATCTCTCCTTTGACCTTGTCTTCCAGTTCATTGAAACATCGTATCAAATTCTACTCATTTATCACCATTGTTTTCTTTTGTTATAAAAAAATAGGATCTTGTTCATAACCCAACCCTTAATCAAAGAACCATTTGACATCAACAACACATCATCTACAAATAATAGGTGGGTTAAGGAAATCTCCTCCCCTACCTTAATTCCTTTGAGTTTACATGTTCTTCTCACTTCCTCTATTTCTTGGCTAAGTCCTTTCTCCACAAAGGAGGAATAAATTAGGTGAAAACAGGAAACCCTGGCATAAACCCCTACTTGACACGATAACAAGAGAATATATCCCATTCAACATGACTGCAAAGTAAACTTATGTGACACATGTCATAATCCAATCAACCAAGTTTAAGGAGAACCCAATGTGTATCAGGAGCATCTGTAAGTGCAATCGACTGATGTGGTCGTAGGCCTTTGAAATATCCAACTTCATAACCACAAAACATTGTTTCTTAGTTTTGATACTATGTAAACTTTGTTATGCACCCCCACCGCATCATGGATTTGTCTCTCCCTACAAAAAACAAATTGCTTCGAGGAAATGAACAAGGATAACAACTCTTTCAACCTTACTTCCAGAATATTTGCAAAATTTTTGTAAAAAAAATTGCACAAAGAAATTAGCATGAAGTCTCCAAAAACCTCTGGCTTATCTACGTTAGGAATAAAATTTATGAAGGTACGATTAAATTTGGGAAGGATTCTTCTGATCATCCAAACTTCTTCAACAACCCTCCACAAGTCACACCCGAGAATATTGAAAAAATAACTAAATAATTCAGTCGTCCACCCATCCGGCCCCATACTTTTTCCTTTTTGCATGACTGAAAGAACCCCCTCTAATTATTCCAAAGTTATATTTGCATTCAATTTTTCATTAACTTTGTGGGAAACTAACCAAGGGAAAATTTGGAAGACCTTAACTATTTCTTCCAAATTATCTCCCTTAGTTTCCTTATAGAGATTGCTAAAATTTTGGACCTTGCACTAAGTCAATTCCTTCAAGCCTCAAGTGTGAACATGTTCATCATCCTTCAACTCCTAGATGATATTCACATTCTGACTATAATTATCATACTTGTGAAAAAACTTTGTATTCTCATCCCCTAACTCCATCCATAAATCCCTTCTTTTCATTCTCCACTCAACCTCCCTTTCCTAAAGTATCTAGGACTTATTAGTTTCTAAATCCATCATCTCCACTAGCTCAGCCTTAGAAACCCCCCCTGGATTATCATTGTATGAGGAATCAATTGCCTCCTCAACTATATTTAAAGAATGGTCCCAATTCTTCCTCATATTGTCATCCCACTCCACCACTTTTCTCTTGAATCGAAGCAATGATTCCATGAAATTATTTCTCGTTGATTTTCCTAACTATGAATTATACACCATCCATTCAATCTTAAATATTTCAACAAAGACATCAATCTCCAACCAAAATGGGTTAAATCTAAACGTTCTTTGGGGTGTGTCCTAAGGATTGATGAATTCTAGGTAAATCAGGATATGATTAGATCCCCCACTATTCCAACCCAACCCTTGTAATATCCCCAAGTACTAAGAAGCCAATCCACCATAAGGAAGCAATCCAGTCACTTCAATACCCCTGCTACCCAGACCTCTTGTTGTGCCAGATAAGTTTTAATTTTTGTGGTTCCACATCTACAAAATTGGCACTCTCGATATGATGTGGGAAGTACTCCTCTCGTGAATCCACTCTATCCCTCATCCCCCAAATTTCCTTTTGACTCACTATAAATTTAAAATCTTTGTCGATCACTGAGTTCAACATCGATGCTCTCTGTCATACCCTCTAAAAGGTCCATGTTCACTAACACCTTTGTGACCATCCTATAAGAGGAATATTGATATGATGGGTTAACCATAAAATATTTTCCAAGATAATTACCCAAATTCTAGAGGAATTTATCTTTCCAGAGCTCTAAAGGTATCCCCAAGAGCTTCACCCAAATTGTTATATACCCCAGACATGAAAATATATGATAGAATCAAATCACTCACATAAAAGAATAAACACGAGAGACATTATAGAGAAAACCCTCGAGGTAGTGTAACAACATATATTAATCCTTATGGAACAATAACACTCCTCAAGAAATGCTTCACACATTCAAAATATTGTTCACCCTACTCCAATACATTGCTTACACTTATTTATATAGAACTATCTATCTCCTAGGAACATTCTAGAGAAGGAAAATTCTGGTAGGTGGAGCCTTCTAGTAAGCCTTCTCACATTTATTGCTTTCACACTATTACATAGGCCTTATTTATTAAAAATGGATTCCATACATAGAAATATTTATTATTATTTTCATCAGGTACCTCCCTAGCTACCCCATATTACCCCCTAGGTATACTACATTCCATACCCCTTCGTATGTTTCATCCTCAAAACATGGGAAGAAACCATACAATATGATTGACTAATAAATTTAGTCAACTACTACCAAGTATGAGAATCCATCCATCCTAATGGAAGTTGAACGTGATTTCCAACAACCTCCTTTCCACCTTGATCTTGATTATTTCCATGAATTTGGTGCTAGGGGGTTGTTTCTCTACTTTAATATCGCCCTGTAGTGCTGGTATTCCTCCATGTCCCTCTTGAATCTTTTCTAATCTGGTGCCATGTTGGTCCATAATAAGTTTGTTGATGCTCCCACTCCCGGCTTGATGATTGTTGTTTCTCTGTGTGGTGTGGACGGTGATAAAAATCAACCTTAGATCTTGGTTCTTCTTACTTCGAATCTTCAACATGGTGTTTCTATGAGTCATTAAGCTCATTGGATTCTTTTTTATGTCCTTCTTGGGGTTGTCCTTCTGTAGATTCTTCTTTTGATTCTACTTCACACTCTGCAATAAATTTTTTAGTTTCCCCTATGGTCTGTTGTTTCTTACTAAGAGACATATCCTGCAATGTGATTTTATTTTTCTTGTACCAAAGTTTCACAAACTTCTTTTCCACATTAATATTAACTGTACCAATTGATGCCATCCAAGGATATCCAAGAATAAAATCCACATCATTCATATCAATGACACATAAATCAGAATGCAACACATATTTTTCCATGATAAGCTTCAAATATTTAAAAATTTGAACAATCTCCCCCTCAACTTGTGTGATTTGGATATGTTTTATAGGAACTTGCAATCTATTAGCTAAATGGACAATGATGAAATTATGTTGGCAACTAGGCTAATAGAGACAATGACTTTTTCTTTATGAATACATTCATGAACCTATAATATAGAGTTTCCACATGAAAATAAACCCTTGGTGCTCTCTTTATCTCTTTTCCCAACATGGGATCACCTATATAAAATTATTTTTTCCATTGCTTCATCGGGAAGAGCCATCATCTTGGCAAGTTCCAATGATTGCCACCATGTGCTAGCATCTTTTCTGAAACTATAGAGTAGTGAAAATTTATACTTCTCTTTCCATACTGAATTTTGGGAATTTATGTTTTATTCAATACTAGGACCATCATCTTTTCCAACAAAATTAATTTTTCTTTCCATAACCCAAAAATAGAACTAGGGTTTAAAAAAAATCACTTACTTTTCAATGGAGCTCCTTGAGGATGCTAAATTAAAATGGGCATGATTGTGGCTATACTTCTCTAGTTGGATATTTTGAATACAATTATGAAATTCCACAGTCAATATGCATCCAATGGCACTGATTTCACTAAAATTTGAGCACTCTAGAAAAATATATCTGATTTGCAAATAACACGTTTGTCCCCGGAAAAAAAACCATGAAGATTGTTGATTTTAAAATGTCAATAAAATCACTTCACATAATCCGTTTTGGATGATTTGTTTTTTGAAATCGAGTGTTTTTTCGAGAGGAATTCAGATATGTAACATGCTCCTACAAAATATACACACAAATTTTCACAATTCAATCTAAAGTGTGCTGCCCACTTTTTCCCTTGAAAAAATATGCAAAATGAAAACAAATTGTCCCTTTTTGGCCTAAGAAAGTGATCCAATACCAAATCTTATGTATCTCAGACCCAAATACAAAAAAAACATACAATATATCCAAGAATAATGTATAAATGCTTCACTCTTTATTAATACCAAAACCCTTAAGGTAGGGAAACACCTTACAAGTGATTAGTTTATGGAAGGAATGCATTCTTGTTCACTTGCCTCATCGAGAGGGAAACCTACTAATGAGATAATATTCAAGTACAATATTGTCCAACCATGATCTAATACATTGCTTACACTTATTTATATAACACTATCTATCTCATTGGAACATTCTAGAGAAAGAACATTCTAGTCGGTGGAACCTTCTAGTAAGCCTTCTCACATTTATTGCTTTCACACTATTACACAGGCCTTATTTTTTAAAAATGGTCTCCATACATAGAAATATATATTATTTTTCCCATTGGGTACCTCCCTAGGTACCCCATATTACCCCGATAGGTATACTACACAAATAGGAGAAGTCTTCATCACCTTACAACATGGGTCAAAACATAAATGCCACAATTTGAGGTTAATGAGACAAGTTCCCCAAAACCATCGACCCTCTAGCACCTTCAATATGTCCTCTTTGGACTAGAAAATAAATAGTATATATTTCTATGTATGGAGACCATTTTTAATAAATAAGGCCTATGTAATAGTGTGAAAACAATTAATGTGAGAAGGTTGACTAGAAGGTTCCACCTCCTAGAATGTTCCTAGGAGATAAATAGTGCTATATAAAGAAGTGTAAGAAATGTATTGGATCGGGGTGAAGAATATTGTGAATGTATCAAATATTGCTTGAGGAGTGTTATCCTTCCATAAGTATTAATATAGGGTGTTATCCTACCTCAAGGTTTTTCTCTCTAAGAAAAAAATATGCCCCTTTTTTGGCCCAAGAAAGTGCTTTGATACCATATGTTGTATACCTCAGACTTAAAAATATAAAATATAACCAAATCACTCACATAAAAGATAAACAAAAGATAAATTATAGAGAAAACCATTGAAGTAGGGTAACACCATATATTAATCCTTATGGAAGGATAACACTCCTCAAGCAATGCTTGATATATTCACAATATTCTTCACCTTGCTCCAATACATTGCTTAGACTTATTTATATAACACTACCTATCTCCTAGGAACATTCTAGTAGGTGGAACCTTCTAGTAAACCTTCTCACATTTATTGCTTTCACACTCTTACATAGGTCTTATTTATTAAAAATTGCCTCCATACATAGAAATATCTATCATTATTCCCATTGGGTACCTCCCTAGGTACCCCATATTACTCCCTAGGTATACTACACAAATTGGTGAAGTACTCATCACCTTATGACATGGGTCAAAACATAGATGCCATTATTTGAGGTTAAGGGGACAAGTTCCCCAAAACCATCAACCCTCTAGAACCTTCACTGTGTAATCCTTGAATCAGAAAATAAAACACAACCACCCTCTTATTAGGAAATCAAAAGTCGGTTTGTAACCCAAAAGATCTTCCCAAGTAAAATCCACCCAATACAAAACATAAGCTTATGTTAAATAAATCCCAAAAAATCACCCCACAATCTTTTTCAAGCATAATCAAGGACCTAATTAACTGCTAGGCCTACACTGACAATCACCTTCGCCTTCCACTCTCTCTTCCTCACCATATTTTTCTTCTTTTTCAAGGACCTAGGCCTCTTGGCTTCCTTAGAGTTCACTCACCTCATCTTAATTGTTCCTACCAACTCATCTAAACCTAGGGAAAACCCACAAAGTCTGTCTTAGGCCTAGACTCCTCAGCCCATCTCCTTCCTCCAAAGAACATGGGATCTATAACAAAAACCATTTTGTGATATGGAAAAATGCATGACAGGATGAAAAGAGAAGACAATTTGTGTTCAGAACCCAAAAATAGTACCTTCTTTGAATGCAGGTAGATGCATGGCTCATGTCTCGCTCACATCATCATCAAGCCCTACCACATTAGCTATATGCTCATCCAAATCAAAGCCACAAGAGACATCCACCTCTGCATCTGTAGATCATGCGTATCAGAGCTAACCTCACCAATCTTTCCCATAGGTTGTCTCGAGCCTTCAGTCACCATCGATCGCTCCTTGATCACAAAACTGGCATAAATCATTCCCTCACTTCCTGCCACATCCTTCAACCCCACTAAAAAGTTAGAGATACACATAATAAAAACATCCCCTGAATCCGCTAAATCCACTCCAAATTCCACTAGTTCCCCCAAGTAAGTGTACCTGTCTAAGGACTCGAACTAATCCAGTTCATCAGTCGGGCCTCTAATCCCTAGGGTTTCTGTAGAACCCATCCTCCATCCAACCAGAGTCCTCCTTTTGAAGGATCTAAAAAGTATATATAGTCAGTCAAGCCTCTAATCCCTAGGGTTTCTATAGAACCCATCCTCCATCCAACTAGAGTCCTCCTTTTGAAGGATCTAAAAAGTATATATAGTCAGTGAGGCCTCTAATCCCTAGGGTTTCTATAGAACCCATCCTCCATCCAACCATAGTCCTCCTTTTGAAGGATATAAAAAGTATATATATTGCAAACTTGCAACGTTGACATTGAAATTGTTGGATTCAGAGAAAAACTTGTAAAAAAACCTACCCAAAAGGGTAAAAAATCTTGCCAAAATAACTATTTAAAAGAAGGTAGTTTGAATCCATGTTTAAAAATGAGACTAGTTTTGAATTGTGTAATAGGGTAAAACATCATACCATAATGAAACTTTACCTCTGAAGGTTAAAGGAAACAATATGAAAATTCAATCTTCATGATTAAAATTAAGAAGACGCAACACAAATTCATATTTTTGAATGTGTTCAAACACGGTGGTACTTCCTTTCACCATTAAATTTCGGCAAAAAATCAACTTCTTTTCTTGGGAGGTCATGTAGAAGTTCTTTTAGGTTCAATGTAGTGTCGAACTTCCACATAGGCATTTAGGGGAGAGCCATAAAAAATTATATACATAAAAAAAATGCAATTATACACAGGGAAACAGGTCATATCCCTCCTTCTAGTGCCAAAACTATTGATAGGAAAAAATGTCTATCTATCAATAGAAAGGGTCCACCCCAGTGAGAAGTCCCAATTAAACTTCTCACTATTTGGAATAGGAAACTCATCTAGATTTTAGCCTATAAACCATTACTGTTTTGGGGGAGACTTTATTCTATATGCAAAGTGAAAATCTATGCTAATCTTTCCTAGTTAGGAGGAGTAATTGGAAATACAAGCATAACACCAAATATATAACTATGTCTATCTTCAATAAAATTACCGAGTTAATAAAAGAATAAATATAAATAATTAGATGTAGAACATTAGAATATTCCAAAATAAAACAACTAATTACAATCCTATACACATTGCTTTACACAAACATGCGAGAGATAGACAAAAACACTAATGCATTCTTTATACATGAGAATAATCTGCACTATAAAGAAACATTATTACTACAACTCCAATTCTTAGCAAGACAATGGAATAATTCCATACACTTGCACTGTTAGAAACAAATTCTTTCTCCCAAAAATGACTTATTCTCATTAAAAATCTATAAAAAAATTAAAAAAAAGAAGAAAAAACAAGCAGGAGACATTTTTTCTTTTCGAGAAAAGTTGCAATTATAAAATTCTCTCTCACAATTTCCCAAGAAATCATTTTTTTCCATCCTCACTTTGTTTCTCAAGCACATCTTCCATTCACCCTCTTTGTTTCTCAAACACATCTTCCATTCATCCTTGTAACATGGCAATTTTAAACTATCCAACTAATTGCCAAAAATTCTTTGAAACTCCACTCACTTTTACCTTTTATGCATTCTAATTTTATGATGAAGATTCTCAAATGTTTGCCTCCAAATTCTTGAACATAAGTTCGCAACAATATCGTGCGTTTGGATTTAGGTTACTCGTTCATTTTGTAATTTGGATTTATTATTGTGTATGCAAAGGTCCCTTAGTCATGCTTTCTAAAACTTGGCATGCTAATTACCTTTTCTTCACCTTGCCACATCAATTTGTGTATTGAATCTCATTAATACTTTGAAACCTTTGTTTACATCCTCATTGCTTTTAGGATTAGTAGGATTAGTGCTTTTTTCATTAGTGAATGCAAATCTTAGTGTGAGATTTGCAATTCCTAAAAACTAAACGATGATATCTCCACAACTCGTCACCTTGAGCCTTTCAGATGTCAAAGAAAGTTTATTGTGTAATATCTTTAACTAAAGGAGGGTATCTTCATAGCTCATCACCTCGAGCCTTTAGGATGTCAAAGAAAGTTTATTGTACAAGATCTCTAACATGAAAAATGTAATGGAGAGAGCAGTATTTTCTTTCCACAATGGATCTAAAAGAAGAAAATGTTCAATATAGAAACACCTTGGATTGCACCATTTCATGTTCTGTTTCATTGAACTTGATATGATCCTAGAATCCCAAAGACCATGAGTTTATGGATTTTATTGGGGGTAATACCTTAGGCGCGGTGGCCATCTATATTTATCACCTACACATACAAGTAAACATAGACCATTAGTTCCATCTTAAGTGATTACTACATTAATATAACATTTCGATTGTGAATGGAGGCTCGATGATGAGGAGATAGATGGACATTTTGATCAAGGAACTTTAACTATGGGAACACACTTTGGAAAGGGCTTGATCCATTAATTGGGTCCGATTTGATGATTGGTGACTTAGTAAAAAATCAAGGAAAAACATTATTTAAATGAGAAGGGAGGTCTAATGAGGAGATTGGGCCCCTCTAAGATAAGTGCAATAAGTAAATGTCAAAAGGCCTCGATTGCAAAATCAGGCTCGATTTTGCAATCGAGCAACAAATGAAATTTGATTCGAATATTATTTGTAAAATACTCGATTTGATGATTGGGGACCTTTTCAAATGAGGCAAATTGGGCCAAAGTCACGATATCACTGAAAAGATTAGAAGGTAAAGGAAGAGGGGCTCGATTTGGAAATCGGGCCCGATTTATGAATTGGGCATGTTGATTTCTAGCTTGGAAATGGTTTTCAAGAAAGCCCCGATCTATTTAGCCAATTGTATAAAAGGCCAAATCAAGACTTTTAGAAGAAAATCAAATGTTCTTGGCAATGGCCTGATCCATGGATTGGGCCCGACTTGGAAATTGGACAGTTTTTAATCTCTTTTTGAATGTTAAGGTGTAAGGAGGATAGGGTTTCGTTTGCGAAATTGGGCCACTTCCCAAATTTAATGAAAAGATATTCGAAGAGGAGCTTGATTCAAATATCGGGCTTATTTTAAATCAAATCAAAACTTGCACTTATTCGATTTATGAATATAGAAACTTCCCCTTTCGAACTTATGAAATGAAAAGGCAAGAAAAATGGCTAATTACTTACACATTTATTTGAATGATAAAAATTACTTTGATAAGTAAAGTTATAAAAAATTCACAAAACTCCAACAAATAGAAACACTAAATAGATATGCAAATCTTTGAATGATTAAAACTTCAACTATAAAACTTGATTTAAATGCACTTTTCCATAGAACAATCAAACCTCAAAGGAATATAAGATGGAGGGGTCCCAAGTACTCAAAGCAATATAAGATGATAGGGTCCTCAACACAATGATACATCTTTTTTCAAACCATGGATTGTTTCCTCTTTAAGGATTTGACCATGTAAATTTTGATTTTTTTTCACCCCATGGATTTTTTCTTCTTTAAGGATTTGACCATGACCATGTAAATTTTGTTGCTTTAAGGATTTGACCATGTAAATTTTGTTGCTTTGATTTTTTTGTTATTTAATACCTTGAGTTACCCATTTATGATTTCTACCATGGTTGTGAAGTTAACCACTTCTTGTGACAATTTCAAAAGTTTTTTTTGATTTTGTTGTTTAATACCATGAGTTAAACATTTGTGATTTCTAACATGGTTGTGAAGTTAACTTGTGACAATTTCAAAGGATTTTTTAAATTTTTTAATAGATGTTGTGGTTCGTTTTCACAAGGAAACTTGGCTCGAATGTTTGAATAACTTAAATGTCTTCAATTAGATTTGAAAAAGGACGCGCATAGCTCCTGTTATCTTCTCTTAAAGATCTAAATTTAGTGTTATATTTCATTGAAATCTCCGTGCATTAGGAAGAAAATATGAAGGACGCGCATAGCTCCTGTTATCTTCTCTTAAAGATCTAAATTTAGTGTTATATTTCATTGAAATCTCCGTGCATTAGGAAGAAAATATGACCGCTTCATTTTGTTCGAAACATTCCTTTCCACTGAGTTTGCCTTTTGATCAAAGGCAACGCTCATTTCCTAGTCATCTAAAGATTTTTCTTACGCTTAGTTGTGGTCGTCCATTTGAAAAGGGGTTAAAACTTTGACTTTATAATGTTTCTGGTTTTAATATTAAATTAAATTTGATTTTTCTTTCTGGTGAAGAAAGACAAAATGTTTAGAAAAAAGCTATCAATTTTTGAAGAACTTAAAGTTTGGTTTACGAGGGATTTTGGTTTATGAGAGAGATGTGCAATTTCTTCAATGTTTAATATGAATTTGAAACATGATAATAAATAAATTACAATGTGCTTATAAATAAATTACAATACTTCATATAAATTTGGAACATGAGAATAAATAAATTATAATGTGTCAGTTAATTAAAATATTTTAATATCAACTTTATATAAAAAAAACAATTGAATGTAAATCAGCATATACTTGGGATAATGCTATTACAAACAATCAATGTTACTTACCTTGCAACAAAAAATTAAAAAAAAAGGAAGACAACTATTGCATAATATGCAACGGAGCAGGGGTCATGGATTTACTCTTTTTCTAATCATTTTCATTGAAATTGGAGTTTTGTTTATTAAATTTTCCATTTCTGAATTAAACAACCTCTAAAACCCTTATCAATCGAATATGATATGAACTGCTCAAAAATAATGTGAAAATTGTAAATTTAACTGTGCAGAATTTCAAAAATTCTGAATTCAACAACCTCTAAAAACCCTTATCACTGGAGTATGCTATGGACTGCTAAAAAACAATGTGAAAATTGTAAATTTAACTGTGCATAATTTCAAAAATTCTGAATTCAACAACATCTAAAACCCTTATCAATGGAATAAGATGCTCAAAAACAATGTGAAAATTGTAAATTTCATTGTGCATAATTTCAAAAATTCTAAATTGTGAATTCAACAACCTCTAAAACACCTCATCAATGAATATGGTATGAACTGCTCAAAAACAATGGTAGCCTAGAGGGAAAGGCTGTGTAAAAATTCAATAAATAAATAGCCATTTCATTCCAGTGGCCCATATATACAAATTACTGGCTAAAAGTATAATAAGAAAT
>ML807042.1:270895-300173 GCA_009831015.1 Picea engelmannii | reverse complement strand
AAGGGATTAATACCTTGTAAATGCTTCTCCTTTTTTCATCAATTATTATATTTCTCCACAATCAAACCATATTATAATTAATTTTAAGTCATGAATTTGAGTTAAATTAATTTGACATAGTTTGTAAATTAAAAAAAAAAATGAGTAAAATTTAAATATTAATTGATTTTTTTTTAAATTAAAAAAAATATTTTTAAATTTGTAAAATATAAATTTCAATTAATTTTTATTATTTCATATGTATAAATTAACTAATTTATAAATTTATATAAAATTATAAAAAATAAAAATTATTAAAAAAATAGTTCTTAAAGCTAATAACTGTGATCATCTATAAAAAGTTTTTAAGGTATGTGGATGGATTTTTCATTTTGTTATTAATTATTATACTTTTGACATGAAAGTGATATTGTAATTAGTTTTAAAGCTAATAAGTGTCATCATCCATAAAAAGTTTTTAAGGTATGTGGAAGGATTTTTCATTTTGTTATTAATTATTATACTTTTGACATGAAAGTGATAATGTAATTAGTTTTAAGTTATGAATTTTGGTTAAATTAATTTCACTTAAATTTTTAAAAGAAAAAGAAAAATTAATAAAATTTAAATATTAAAAAAATATTTTGAAAGTTAAAAAAATATTTTAAAATTTGTAAAATATATATTTTTATTAATTAATATGTATAAATTAATTAATTTATGATGATGATGATGATGATTAACATCCACTAAGATCTAATTAGTCTATTTGACCTTAAGAGGATAAGTGATTACTTGTGATTCTTTAGAATTTTGTTTCTGTGCTCGAAAAGCATTAAGAGAAACTTTCCAAGATCACCATACTTTTGTTGAGTTAAGAGGTTAGGAAGGTTGGTAGTGTGATCAATATTTTGAAAATGAAATCTAATATGGGTATAGGCTGGACAATCTAACAGAAAATGTTTTTCATAAAATTATTGAAAAGAATCCTATTGCTAAATGTTATTAATAATTGTGATAATCCATAAAACATTCTCAAGGTATGTGGATTTTATTATGTCCTTAAATAGGGGATTAATACTTTGCAAATACTTCTCCTGATGTGATGTCCATGTGATATGTCATGTTCAGGTGATATTGTAATTAATTTTAAGTCATGGATTTAGGTGAAATTATTTTGACAGATTAATTTGTAAATTTAAAAAAGAAAAATAAAGTTTATTAAAGTTTAGTAAAATTTAAATATTAAATTAATTATTTTGAAAATTAAATTTTTTTTCTTTAATTTGTAAAATGTAAATTTTTATTAATTAATGTGTATAGATTAATTAATTGTATAATGTTATAAGATTATTGATAAAAATTTTAGATTTAAGTTTATAAAATTTTATTATGTTGAATACAAATTTAAATTTTTATTAATTAATGTGTATAGATTAATTAATTGTATAATGTTATAAAATTATTGATAAAATTTTTAGATTTAAATTTATAAAATTTTATTATGTTGAATTTTATTGTAATTACATATTTATATTTAAAATATTATATGATATTGATATATATAAAATTATTATTTAGGAGTCAACTACATCACTATTATCTTTTTCTTTTTCCTTATTGCTCATTTGAAATGATGGAGAGACACACGATTCATCCTTTTTACCTTATTTATCATTTGAAATGGCGAAGAGACACCTTATTTCTCATTTGAAATGGTGAAGAGACACCATGATTCATTGTGGGAAAAGATAATGTAAATTTTATATTTGTATTTTAGTATTTATTTATATAAAATAAATAAATAATTATTTAAGAAAATTTAAATTGAAAATTAGAAAAAAATATTTTTATAAATAATAATAAAGTTAAAAATATAATCCCTTTGTTTGATAGCTTTTTTTTTTGAAAGGGTAAACATATATCATAATTCAATTGGAAACAAATCACACTTTTAAAATTTACAATTGCGCTTTAGCATCTTAGAAAAATACACACATTTAAAATTTACACTTGCACTTTAGCATCTTAGAAAAATATAAATAGAGAGTTGAAAAAAATTCAAATTGAGAAAAAGGATGAGGATTACTTCACAAGCAATCAAAGGATCACATCGTCGGGTTATATTGCCAATGGGAACAACTTAAATTAAATGGGAAAGGAATCTACTTTACTTTCCCTTCTTTATACCACCTTCATTTCTTTATATATATATATATATATATATATATATATATATATATATATATATATATATATATATTNTTTTTATATATATATATATATATATATATATATATATATATATATATATATATATATATATATTATCATAAAGAATATATGATTTTCCTATACATTAAACATTAATAATTTATAAATTAAAAGTTTATAATTTTGAAATTTGGTAAATTTGATTATTTATTAATTAGTATTAAGAAATAATCTTGTTATAAAAAAAATTAAATATTTATTTTATTTTGATAATCAACTTATATTTATAGATCAATAATAAAAATAAAAACATTAATAAAAAATAATGATAAGAAAAAAAAATGTATGAAGTATAAATACAATGGATAATATATTATGTGATAAATATGTTTATTGAGTTGTTATTGTGAATAAATCATTGTTAATGCATAATGATTGTATAATTCTACATTAGGGTAGGGATTTTAAGTCCAAATATTTGTAATTTAAATGTCTATTTTAAAAAATATATTTTTTTAGACTAGATAATTGTATAAATCAAGGTAATATTTATATTTTCCATTGAGTTTAGGGACATAGAAAATTGATAAATTTTTAAAATATTGAGTGTGATCCTTCAACATCATAATACATTTATTTTTTAGTGATTTCATTGGGGATTTTTTTATCAACCTTTATCTTTCTCAAGTAAAGGATTTCCTTTTCCTCCCCTTTCTTCCTCATCCACATATACTCTCCTTTCCTTTGCTTTCTTGGCCTAGCTCCCTCTATCCCATCCCTAACAAATTCTATCTCCAAAACATGTAAAAATTGAATCAAGGTAATGTCACTTGTAATCAAACACCCTCAAACGAATATAAAAACTACTTCACAAGAAGATTAAATGGTTAACCCAACACAAACATGACTCAAATGAGCATTTTGAACATGCATTCTAATCAATTTCAATGATTAATCAAACAAACATTTGAGGGATTCCACCCTAGCCATGGTTTCTATCCAACCATGAAACCTATATAGGTTCATATGGCACCTTAGGTTCCACCTAAAAATATAATCCATAATTAAGGAAATCTGGCCTTTTTTCTTCATGTAAACTTAGCCAACCATGGATGCCCCTCAAAAACTCCTAATTTGAACATCTTCTAGAACAATCATCATGGAAAAGCTTGTTATGTGAATTTCCCCCAACCTTCAAACAATGTTGATGTTCAAAATTCAAACCTTCCTCAAACCACTAATGAAAATATAATGCATAAGTCATGTAGATTATGTTAGACAAATGGTTGAACAATTTACTCAAAGTCACAACACCCAAGAATCTAAACTCAAAGGGTCTTTCCCCCTCCTAAATGTGTAAACATTTTTCCTTACCCAAAATCAAATAAAAATGAAATTGAAATTGAATCCTCAACCAAGATCATGGAAGACAAACTACACAACTGCCCTAATGCACTTGCAACTTTGTGTTTTAGGTATCAAGGGTCCTTTGTTGACATGGGAAACTCTTTTCATGTTTACCAAAAACACTCATTCAATAATTAAATTTCAATGGAATTACACGAATCTAAATATCAGCTTACCTCATTTACCCTTAAAATAGACATCTAGTCTTGACACCACAAGTTGAACACTCATATCTCAAAGCATCATCATGTTATCAAAAGAATGGTTGTTGATAAATTATTCATTGGAACTTCAGATGTTCTAAAACAAATATTGAATAATTCAATCCAAGTATCACATCTGAATATGTCACTACTATCTCATGACTTAAAACTAAAAAAATTGAACCTCTTCCTTTGACCTAAGATTGGGGTGATGTGCCTTATGACATTTATGGTAGAATGTATTAAAAATGACCCTTTGTATATTATACCCTACCTAGGAACCTCCCTTGTATGAATTTTAACTATGAAAAATGTTTAGTGGCTAAGATAACCCTCATGCCTAACCCTCTTCTCACCATCCCTTGCATTACTAATTTATCCATACCATTGAACCTATATTCTCTCTTGGAACATTCATTTCCTTCGAGGACCCCTTGATACCCATCACGTTTTTAGGACTTGAATCCTCCCTCACTCTCTACCTTTTTTTGTTATCATCCACCTCAAGGACTTTCAATTTTTTCTTAATCCACCTTTTTCTTGGATCTTTTCTCTACCATTTCCTATTTCTTAGGGTTACCTACTTAAGGAGCCTTCCTTTTACCCACTCTATCCTACCTTTCAAGAAGCTTCCTCTTCATCATCTCTTTATTATTTTTTCTTGTGGATGATTCCTCCCACCTTTGATGCTTTCTTGGCCTAGGTCTAAGCAAACTACCCCTAGCATTCTCTGACCATAACTCTTTCCTTCTAAACTTTACTTAGAGAAACCCATTTTCCTTCTTCTTAACCTGATTTACTTCAATCCATCCCTTTACTTTCTTCAACCTACTTATCCCACCCCACTCAATATTTTCCCACTCCTTGTTATTACCTTGACCCACCTTAGCCTTCTCCCAATATTGTTGATTATTTTCCATACCAATCCCTTATTTACGTCAACCTCCTCCAAAAAAATCCATTCACACCCTCCTACTAGCTCTATTATACATGAGTAGGTTGTCTCTCCTCCTCTTTTAATTTTCTTGATGTCTCTTTCAATATCCACGCATTCATAATTCTTTACTTCTCTTTATTTACCTCTTATCCTTTACAATTTTGTTTCTTGATTTTGGATGCTTCCACGGCCTTGTGTTTTTTGTTTTTCTCTATTTTTATTCTGGAATATATGTAGTTATGTTTTATCCCTTCTTTGTTTTGTTGAGTTTCACGGCCTTTCCTTACGATATTCTTGTATTTATTTTGATTTCTCTTGACATTTCCATAGTCAAACTTGCTTATTTTGAGGAGTAATATTTTTGTTTGTCACTCCTCACATGTGAGTGGTTAACCTTGTCCCTTTTGATAGTAATTTTTTTTTTTCACATCTTTTGCATGGCTAGTCAACTTTTTTTTTCCAAGAAAAAATTGCTCGAGTTTATAATAATTATAAAACCGTTTACAAAAACAAGCTGCCCTGTACGCCATGACCAGAAAAAACAGCAGACTCGCCGAGAGAACAAACACCAAAGCCGCATCCGGTCAATGGTAACAGACTAGCGAAAAAGTCAGAGAGTGAGCCAAACTAGGTTCTATTCAAACCTGTCACTAAATCCACGCTATAATGATCTATCCATCATTCAAAGATATTATAGGTGGATATGGAGCTCTCAGTTCCATTATCACAATGGAGGACCGAGAGTCTACCAACCTCCTCGCAGAGACCTCTCTTAGAGAGAGCATCAGCCTCCCTGTTGTGCGATCTGGAGATATGAAGAAAATTGATGTCGGAGAAGCAAGAGGAAAGGATCCGCGTTTTATCCATCTTGTTCTTGGTGACTCGAGAGTCATCATTGACTGGATAAGCCAGAAAAGCAATCTACACTCGGTCCATATTGCATGGCTAGTCAACTTGAGGGATATATATATATATATATATATATTTTTATTTTTTTTTTATTTTTTATTTTTTCTCTAGTTAATCTTTTTGTCATTAAGGGGTAAGATTTTTATTTTTTATTTTTCACATCTTTTATGTGGTTTTTTAACCTTATCTCTTACAAGCATAAATCCTTTTGTTCTCACTCCTTTCATGTGGTTCGTACATCTTATTATTTCTTAGGGTTATTCTATGTTTTATTTCTCACACCTTACATCAAATTTTTGTGAACAAGGAAATATTGACTAAGAAATCAACACTTTATCAAATTCAAAAAATTATCCTCACTTCAATGAGGTTACAAATTTATCACATAGAACTTTCATCTTTAGGGATGAATTGAAATATTTATAAATAACCAACAAATATCTTAAATCCGAAGTCTTGGTAAGTTCAAGTATATAAACATTGGAAAATACTTCAACACTATATCAATACAACACCTCTTAGGGAATGATCTAAGCAAGTATACAAGTTTCAAAATTACATTCACTAAGAATGGAAATATAAAAACAAATTTCATATTTAAAGTTTCATCTAAGGCATGCCAAATCACTCAAAATTTCATCCTTGTATCAATAAATTAGCATATCAAAATAACCTTAAAACCACTCATAAACATGAGAAATATGGATTTGAAAATTAGATATACAAGTACATAATTTAGGATAGAAATGGTACAAATCCTTGTTATCACAATAATTAAGATAAAGTGCAATACCTCAACTCATCTCAACCTAGTACAACAAGTACTTTCACCTCATCCTAAGATAGGGGTTCTCTAAAGCTTCCCAAAGATTAACTAGGGCATCCACAATAAAAACAAATCATAACCGATAATAAAAAGTCCTGGTTGGGCACCCCAACAAGATTCAAAAGCCTCTCTAAAGAGATAAAATCCCCAACCTCAATCAGTTGCATCACACAATATTCACACTTTGCACCTTCATCTCATAAGCCAAGGAACCCTAGGTCATGCATCTCACAAGCATTATTCTTTTTACAAGAGTAACTACCTATTCTCTGAATATCCTTTAAATAACTAACATGACACAACCTAACAATATCTCAGGAATTCTCTTTGAGAGCGATTCATGAAAAAATCATTCTCCTCCCTTTATATAAATAATAAGTGAGGGAGGACAACAATAAAACATGGACTAAGTCCACAAGTAAGCCCTAGTTTAAGTCCATGGCAAGCTCAGAAAAAGAGTTACACTAGGCATGAACTCCACATGGA
This sequence comes from Picea engelmannii, assembly GCA_009831015.1. Lineage (NCBI taxonomy): Eukaryota > Viridiplantae > Streptophyta > Pinopsida > Pinales > Pinaceae > Picea > Picea engelmannii. The sequence continues at coordinate 293,212 of ML807042.1, read as the reverse complement.
ACAATAGGTTTATATAACCACCAAAGTAGTATTACATCCAAGTAAATGTGTATGAATTTCAAACACCACTCTAGGAAATATGGCGTGTCTTCCAATAATGGCTCCTCAACTCAAGCATTCCTCCTCAACATATGTGCAAGGTATTGAAGGCATGCAAATCATTTCAATGGAAAAACATCATCACGAGGTATGAACCTAAATATTGCATTGGGAAATATATCTACATCAATATTTTGATTATGAGGTATAGAAGTGATGTTGAATGCATCGAGAGAGTAGATCATATTCCATAACTCTTGTTGATATGATTTTAGATGTGGTGATAGGAAATGAATGATATTTCTTACCTGTCAAATGATTATTTATGAATCATTGAATACTTTAAGGTACTTCACCTTAAGTTCGATGGCCTTTTTCAAACCTTGGACTAAGGCTTTGTATTTTGCAGTGTTATTGGTGCATTCAAATTCTAGACAACAGGATATGAGTGTCTTACATTGTTCAGGATCGATCAAAACACATCCTACATCGACTCCTTGTGTCCTAGAGCCATCAAGGAAAATGGACCACATGTCAGAGTTTTTTGTTTTGTTAGTTGCTCTAAAACCTAATTTAGTTAATATGTTACAAGTGCTATTATGTGTTAGTGGAAGGAGTTCAAATTGTAAATATGGTTGTATTTCATATGTTTGTGCTTCATAACAACCATGTTCAGTTTCCAAGAAAATGTTACCCAAAATGGAATCGAAAAAACTAATAGCTTCATTCTTACCTTCAAATTAGGTTACCATGTGTTTTATGTGAGCTTCACTATTTACCCGAAACTGATTTTCTTTACCTTTATAAGGAAGCCACGGGTGGGACCAATCGATGGAAAAAATAACCTTGAAGCTTGGTCAACCAATCCCTACTCAACAACAAACCATAAATTTCCAATATATCAACAACAATGATATCTCTAACTTGATGCACTCTAGGGTCAGATTCAAGCCTAATTAACACATCTTTGATTTCTCCTTTTACTTTAACCTCTGTTCTATCCAATTGTATGATCCTAATTTTAGTCATTTGTGGGACAACATTTATCCTTTGGCAGACTGAATAAAGCATAATGTTAGAGGATGCACCTAAATCTGCTAAACAATTATGCACATTGAAATTGAAAATTTCATAAGTGAGGAGAAAAGGTGGAACCGATGACTTTGAGTATGCACCTATGATTGCTACGTTTATGGATGTCGTGATTTCCACTTTGTGTACTTCCTTTGAATCATCATTCAGAGGGATGTTGTTAGTAGTAGCGATGATCTCTTTATGAGAATTATTGGGGTTGAAATAATCATGCAGTAGGTCACGTTGTGATAATTAACATATATCAAACATAGAGATGTTGTTTTTTGTATTTTTCATGTCTTCTATAATTCTATAGTCTAGAGAATGCATGCTTGGGTTGTTCATTGTTTGGTTTGATTTTGGATCACATGTTTTGTTGTTGTTTATTGTTGTGTTAATTTTGGTGCTATTCCTAGATGAGTTAGATGTACTTTGTTTATTTGTGTTGGGATGGAACATCCTTATCAAATTTTCTACGGATTTTACCTTGGGTTTGGACATTTGGTTTCATTATAGGAAGGGGAGGAGTAATCTTCCTAGGATGAATATTGTCATTTTTGGAAGAGGAGATGATAGGAACTGGACCTTTATTGAGTAAATTGTATTTCTAGGAGCAACCTTAACTACTAGTGTATCTTCTACAAAGATTTCTTCTATTTTCTCATCGATTGAGTCTATACACTAATCCCAAAATGGCACAGAATATTCTGGGGGGACCTCTTCAGTGGTATCATTTTGAGCCTCTATAGGTTGTTCATCATTTAATCTTTGTTGTTCCAACAATTGGTTGATAACTAAGGTCATGGAGTTAACTCATTGAGGGAAAGTCCATTCGAGATGATTTTGTTGGTGATAAGAGAAGAAGTTATCATTGTTGAAGTTTTCTAGATTTAAGGAAATCTAAGGGGCTTCAGGTGCTTTTGGTAGATTTTCTTACCTCTTGAAAAATGGGCGAAAGGTTCAAGGTTCGAGGTCAACAACTTTGTTTGATAATATTAACTAACTTCATTACATTATCAATATATTTGGGATCCTTTTCAGGTGGATTTGTTAGCAGTAAAGGTTTCTTTCCATCCGACTTGATTTCCTCAAAGTGTGGGTGATGATCGTAAGAGGATAGTTCCCTTTATACAATTTCGGCTTCATTGAAATTAAGGGCCAAAGTCTCACTATCATCTCTCTTGACGAACATGCCTATAGAATGAATGAGAGCTTTCGTGTAGTATTCAATAGCTAAGGACTATGCAGGGGATGTATCAATAGTGAATTTAGTTTGGACAATGAGGAATATCTAGTTGAAATCTTTTACCTTTTATCTTTTATCCATTTTAATGGATCCCAATTCATTATACAAGGATGTTGTTGTTTTCTGCTCTCTAAATTTTCTAATAAAAACCTTCTCAAAATCATCCCAATTTGATATGGATATAAGTGGTAAACTAAAATACCACGTAGATGCACTACAGAAGAAGACGTAAGGGAACAACGTACATACCACATCTTCATGTCAGACATTTAGTAAATGAGTGGCTAAGAAGAAGTTTTTTATGTGGTCTTCTGGTGAACCAGGTCTATATGGATCGAACTTGGGAAGGACCTTGTCAGGTTTTAGAGGAATTTCATGCAAGGGTCATGCTAAATTCAAGGGACCTTGGCACATCCAAGGTGGGATCACTTCCCTTCAATCCTGTCCTTCCTCCATAATTTGTTCAAGAATTATCTTGGGGTTTTCACCTTCAAGGTTTTCTTTGGGTTCGATGATGGTATATGAAACTCAACTGAAGGGTATTGGAACTTATTGTAATGTAGTTTTGATGAGGTCGTCTATGTAGTCAACATAGATATCAGGGTGAGTAACGGGTCTTCTCACATGGGTAGCTTTTCTTTTCAGAAGTTCAGAATGTATTGGAAAATTACCAAGTAACTTTGCATAAGCATGGGTAATACGACGATTTTCGAAGAACTCTTCTTGTGGTACACGAAACCAAGTCTCTGAATGAGTTTTAGGAATACCCGTGGCACTTTTGAAATTTGGGTTTGTATCTTCGTAGGTAATTTCTTGTTCATAATTGATACAAGGGAAAATAGTAGGACCAATGTTGTTTTATGAAGATTGATTGCGATTAAGCAGATTGTTTATGTAAGACATAAAATTCAGGTCCTCCTTCTTGCGTCAATTATGTTGACGGGGTAGAATTATCCCTACCATAGTAAAGGGTATTCCCCAGTACATAGTAAAAATTAGACTATGCTTCTTTTCGTTTAGGATACCCATCCAGAATATGGCCCGAATTCCATTGCTAGTTATGAGGATGGGTATGGGTGGTTATGCAATGCAAAGGTGCATATGTAGACTATGTATGAAAAATAACTATGTCTAATTGTTATCACCAAAAAGTTGCTCACAACAATTTAAATAGACAATGGTTGAATAAATATCAACACAACACAGTAATTAGCATACTTCCAACATTTAGAAAACCTCTTCAGCAAGATACCAAAACTATGCAAAAGCCCATGAATTTCCATGCACTTCCACCAAAGATAGGGCACACACATCCACATAGATCAACAAAGTGCAAAATGTGCAGATTGCACATCCTACACAACTGTCCCTGAAGAAACCCACACTGATGTGGAAACAATGAATTTATGAACTTGGTCGAGCCTCAACCACTTGCAGGCTGAAGTGTACCAAGACAAGACCTCAAGATCGGCCCATAATCTCACCTTGGGGTTATTGAAGGGATGGGAAGTACCTCCAAAGGTCTCCCATTCACACTTGGAATATGTTATGCAATATCTTTCTATGGTCCTTTAAATACATGGCCATGGTATGCTGAAAAATAAAGGAATTCATTATATTATTATGCTGCCCATTTGATCTTAGAGAAGCTATATATTCTCTTGAGATCTATTTGAGAAACCATAGCATTTGCTAAGCTTCTCACCTCTTGAGAAAATTGACCAAGAAGTTCTTCACCATTGTTAGTTATAGATAAGAGAGTAAAGCTCTATTTTTGGGGGATTCAAGGGCCCTCCCAAGGAGGAATAGGGGATTCATAAGTCCCACTTTTCTCTTTTGGTGTTGTCAATTTAAGGATCAATTTCCATTTGGGTAGTTATTTCTTGTGTCAATTTCATGCATCTCTTTGAGTTTACATATGTTTATTTACTTCTATTTCTTAGTTTTTTGTTTGTTATTTACTTTCTTTTTTATTCACTAATCAACTAACCATTTCTTGTGGTGTCTTGCTGGTCTAACAAGGAAACCAAAGGGATTTGTTTTTCTCACCCAAGTGACCAAAATATCCCAACACTACTTCTAATATATCTGATCCTATCATATATAGGAGTCTTCTAAAGTAACCAGGTGGGATGTAAATGAAACCAAAATATGCTAAAAAACCCAACACAGATAGTTGAAATGAAGGTGCTAAGTTAGAAACATGTACATACATACATATAACTAGAAAAGTCTAAATTATATTTCTTCATGCATTACAACTCATTAAGATTAGGACTTTAAGATATATAAAAGAATAATCAAAACTATAGAATAAAATTGAGTGCATAAGATCAGTCTATAAGAAAACAAACATTCTTACATTCCATGTGAACACCATACATCCCACTTGAAATAGTTCACAGTAAAGAAAACTTTACACATAAATTCTTCTTTCTTGCAAAAATTGGCCTTGAGGGCTTCTCAATATTCATTAACAATGTCTATGTCCTTGAATTAGTTCTTGAGTCTATAGAGTGCTTGAAGAGCCCTCCCCCCAAAATGGAAATCTTCTTTTTTTATACAATCATTTGTAATTGCTAAGTGACTCTTTGTATTCCCCTTGAAGAAGTTGTTACAAAACTTATTTGGTTTCCTTTTGATCAACAACAAGTGTACACAATAAGGAAAAAAATTGGGGTTGGTTGAGAAAAAGACAAAATCGAAGATAGATAATAGCAATTTCTTATTGCTATTTTGTCTTATTCAAGGACTCTTTCCCCTGAGGTAAACTTTCCACACCTCCAGCTAGTCATACAAGGAAATGATCCTCTGGTAGAGTAATTCTTCTAGTGTTGTAGCGTGCATAACTATGTTTTCTTTGAGGAATTGCATATCCCTAGACAAAGTAGCCATGAATTCTTGGATCATCGTCTATACTTTGTTAGGATGTATAATATGTTGCTCTATCATGTCTATGGTCACTTTGGTAGCTAATTCGATGACCTTTCACCGATGGTTTGTGCTATCTTGAACTTTGTCCACTAGATCCTTCATGCCTGGGTTATTTCCAAGTTCCTCTAATTGAGGAAGTTGACATCCTTCCATTGAATTGGTAGTTTCTTTATCAACTCTTTTCCCATCCTACTGGCAACACTCTAATGAATATAGAATATTTTTCCTGTCCATGCTAGAGGGGCGATAAAGCTCAGTTGGTGAATTAGTTGCTTCAATATTTATCTTATTCTTGGAAGCATCATTATTTTTCTTGGATATCTTCTCTTTATACCTTCTTTTCTTATCAATTCTTGCTTCTTATTCTTTCATTGATCCTGAGTGTGCAGAAACAAAAATGAGAGATGATCCTTGTGCTACTTCTTCTCCTTCCTTCTTTTAGGATTCTTCTCTCACTCTCTCTTCATCTGTGATCCTTCCTATGGGTTGACCTCATATATGGAATATAAAATCATCATAAGTTTGTGTATTGTGATGCACTTCTTCCTCATCTCAAATATCTGTTGTGTATTCCCAGGGGAGCCCCATTTTGTTGAAATGATATTTTACAACCTCCTTAGGGTCGTGCCTTTTGAATCGTTCTTCTCCAAAATGATAAAACATTAGACTGTTTACCTCTTCTTGTTCTTGCTTGGTTTTTGGGAATGAGTAAGTTACTACATAAAGAAGTAGTGGTGGCCATATCTCATTCTTACCCCAGTTCAATATCCCTCCTACTCCATGGATTATGGTTTGATACGCTACTTCCTGGAGCACTAATTTATTTGGCATAAATCAGGGAAGCATATGAGGATCCTTCATAGCACCATATGCACTTATATAAGTGTTTTTAGCACTTGATATGTTCTAATGACTGCCTTAGAACTATTCCAGGCACATCCTGAAATTGATTATAAGGTTTTAAGTGGTGTTGGTGGATTAGGTGGATGAGGTTAAGAAGAACAATAAGAAGAAAAATGGAATAAGCGCATATAGATCATAGATCAATACCATTGGACATGGATTCATTTGTTAATGTCCCATGGATCAAAGGAAATTGAGTTGAATATCAAACAAGAGGTTTGTTATTATGGCAGATAGAAGAAAAAGAAAAAAAATATAAATCACAAAGTGACCTATGCTAGATCATTTTTTCACCTTCATGAGATAGAATATCCTCTAAACATAAATGTATTATGAATAAAGGATAATTATACTTGAATAAATCACACAAATGATAGGCATATAAAATAAGGCTTCATTACATAAAAAACTATTATTTATGGATAGCTATTGATGCTCAACAACTATAATTTATTCAAGCAAGAAGATGGAGTGAAATGAGAAACAAAGAGTACATAGATTGATAATAAAGATCTCAAGAATATATGATAATAAAACATTACAAAGAAAAATTTCCACATGCGTACAATGATACACATAGTCCTACTAGAATTCCAATCTTTTCCTCTCTCCCTCATCGAGAATATTCTCCTTTCATTAAAAATGATGAAGAGAATTTATATAAGGAAAACATAAATTTTATGATGAGATTGAATCCCTTCTTCTTGGTGACAGTGTTATGAAAATAGCAAAAGAGATCCATCCCCAATCCTGATTTACGCTCGAATGGATTTGTTGATAAGATTGTTCTTAGCATTATTTAATAAAAAAACAACTTATTTCCACCTCCACATTGACTAGGCGTTCCACTTGGCATTGGTTGAATTCAAAATGCCCCACACAGAAAATCAGGGTTGAAATTTTTTGGAAAAACACAAATTTCTCCCAAACCATAAAGAATTTGGAAAATCCTCTCATCGGGAAAACCCATGTCTTGGATTTGGCTTATTCATCACCATTTTCCTGGAAATAAATCCAAAAGTTTGCTTATTGGAAAATGACGTGAATGACAAAAATATTTGACCAAAGATATGGGTTGCTTTGAAGAGGTTTGGGCATGATCTCTCATGGATTATAAAAGAAAGAACCATGTTCCTCGTTTCTCTCTTGGATGGAGGAAATAGGAAAACCATCGAACACGATTTTAAAATTTCATTCCTAGAACTTCCGGTAGCGAGTCCCTTTAATAATTTGATAATTTTTCCATTGGAAGTTAAAAATTATTGGAGCAACAAGATTTACTTGAAATACAATTCTTCTATTGATAGATGAAGATCTCATGCAACATACACTAGATTGAGATTGAGGTGATGGGAGGCTTAACAAAGTGTTGGANNNNTTTTCCACAATTTAAAACCACTTCATTATTAATTTTATCAAATCAAAACAAATAATCAATAGAAAGGTGCAATACAAAGAATTTTAACGTGGAAAACGCCAAAACAACAAATGTTCTTATTTTTAATAAAGATTACATTTAGTTTATGAGCTCCAACTCAAAGGAAACACCAATTCCCTGTTTTACTAGCACCAACTAGAAGGAGGCTGCAATCCGTCTAGATTTTAGCAGCACCCACTGGAAGGAAGCACCAAATACCTAGTTTCTTCATCTATAGCTGAAAATATGCCACAACATCTTGTTTTACCAGCTTCAACTGGAAGGAGGCTACAACCTTCCCCAACACCACCCAACCTCCCTTTTTATAATAAGTACTTCCATCTTCAAGTATTCATAATTTTCTTTGTCTTCTACTGCATATCTTCATTTACTTTCTTGGTCTCTGACACTGTTATAGATTTCAATCCCAGAGACACAACCTCTTTCAACAAGAATTTCCATTTATATAGTCTTCCAATGGTCATGTACATCTGAACAATTGCACTTCTTCAATATAAGAATGTGTCTCTTCATTATAAGTATGCGCCTTTTCAATTTAAGATATTAATCATACTATTTTAATTAATACAATGTCAATGAACCATTGTGCCTTTTAGATCATTTAGTCATGTTTTCAATTGGGTCAATAAATTTTGACTATCATGGTTTAATTCAATTTTTACCTTACCATATGTAAATACCACCATGGTTTGCAAATACCATGTGCACATACCATGTGCTCTTTCACTTTTACCCTTTTTATTTAATTCCACTTGTTGGCACAAGGGCAGACCCAGGGTTCAACTCTTACAACAATGCACCAACAAAACCCTAACAATAGATTAGGGTAGTATTCACACAGATCCAATAGATTCAAGCACTAAGCATACCAACATAGATCAGATCTAGAATTCGTTCACATTATTCAGCACTAAGATATCATATTAAATTATTCTAAGCATATATCAATGCACTAAGCATTTAACCACATAAATAAGAGAACAACCATAAATCACAAAGAAACCACAATGTAGGATATACGTGGTTCACCCCCACCCTGATGATATGTCCACCAACTCTTCTTCTTTATTTCTTTCTGTCAATCTTCTACATGCACAGATCCATGATATCTTACTCCACAGAGGATAGGAGATCTGTGCACACTCTGCTAGATCCTCCTTCCCTAAGTTACAACACAAAGCCTCTTCACAATCTCTTACAATCACTTGCACTTAGCCTTGCAAATCCCACACAGTATGCACAAAGCATTTACAATCATCACTTGCACTTAGAATAGCACCAAAAACCTCTTCTCTGACTCTTTCTGACATCACCTATACTTCTATTTATACAATACAAAGAGGGCCTAAACATGGGTAAACCCATGGGCCGACATCCCCATACCCGTTACATAAGCCCAAAACCCAAAAATCCCTAAAAAGGGCCCGAGATCCCGCGATCTCCACTTCGACTTGTTCTCTGCCTTCGATAGCCAGTCGAAGTCCAAAAAATAGGTCAAACATGACCAAGGATCCTCAAAACTTGGTCAAGGGCCAACATGACCCCAACAATCACCTGTGACTCATCCCGAGTCACTCTAGTCTGGGTAGCTTCGCTTCGACCTATTGCTACACAACGACCTCCTACTTGACAAACTCTTGGATAACTTCTTTGTTGATAGGTCCCTCTAAGGGCTATTCAACTGCAGTGACAACTTGCTCCAGTTCTTCTCCTTGACCTTCAATCTCTGCGAATAGTTGGCAAGCCTCATCTTGTGTTGGTTGGATCCTCTGAGTCACTTCCATGACTTTTCTTTGAATGGCGTGGACCTGCTATTGAGCAGTGCGCTGTTCTTGGGATCACTTCATCCTTTTGACTGCTGACATGGGCTTCAACTGCACCTGTACTGTTTCTACTTGCTTCTTTGCCTCTTGGAGCTGTGACTCCAGTGCCTTCAATTTAGGGTCCTCAGTGAGTCTCTCATAAGTCTGGGCACTGTGATCACTTAGGTATTTACATTCCATGGCGAGGCCCTTGATTCTCTCAATTGTGCTTTGAGTAGTTTCTTCTCTTTGATCTTGCACATCCCGCGGAGTGTTGGGCACTTTTCGTAGATCTAAGTCTGCTATTCTTTGTTGAATCTAATGGATAACTTCCACGAGCCGCGCTACTTTATGCTCCACTCGGTCTTCTGTCTTTGGATCTAAGCCTGTCATAGAGGGAAGTGATCTATCGACTGCTTCTTTGACTCCAAGCTGCTCTGCGAGCAACTACTCTTTTTCTTGCTTGAGCTGCACTTTCTCCTCTTCAAACTTGGTTTGAAGGTCATCCTTCTCCTTTTGTGAAACCCAACATTTCTCTACCATTTCTTCTTGGGCTTATTTCAGGGCCGCTATGTCTTGGTCTTTCTCAACTTGTGCTCGACGAAGGTGAGATTTGCTCACATTAGCTAGTCTGCGGAGTTGGGCAGGCTCATCTCCCAACTCTGGTTCTTCTAATGGTGGGGGTGCAGTGGATACTGCATGGATGGATTGAAGGGCCTGTTGTACCCCTATGAGTTCAACCTCGATTCTATCATACATATCCTCCTGCTTGGATTCATGTTTCTGCAATATTTCCTGCAAGGCATCTGCTATAGCTGCGATGATGAAGTTGAAGTCATCTATAGTGAGTACAGTCTACATCTTAGTCAAGGTGGCTCTGGATTTCTTTCGGGAAGTGGGTTTCGTGGGGGAAACCTTCCTTTTCTTCAAGGGATCAACCTCATCAACAAGATCCCTAGGCGGTGTTACTTCACCCTTCTTCTACTGATATTATTTTCCATTGGTCTCTTCTTGATCTACTTTGTCATCACCCCCTCAGCCAGGTGATACTGAAGCAATTTCTTCTGATGCACTGCTCATGTTTTGGATCTCTTTGGTATTCTTCCTTCTACTGGGTCTAGGAGTATCCTTTTCTTCATGAGTGGTCTCAGGGCTACCGATTAGTTTAGGGTCTGACATTTCTGTGGGGTCAGCGGGGATGGGAGCTCTGCAGACCAGTCCTTGGTTATCTCTTCAAGGTCATCCTTTGTGAGCTTGTAGTATGACTGAAGCTCTTATTTATGCTCATCTGTGTGCGCAGTGATATAAATGAAGTGTCAATCTGCACAGAACTTCATGAAGGGTTGGAACCGATGCAGAGTGTTTGGCATCATGCGAGGGACAACTTCGATAACCCTCTTCAGTTGGAGATAATATGTATGAAAGACCGCGTTTGAGTGCAACTGTTTTCCCATATCGCTCGAGTACCAAAGCATGGTGAACTTCGCAATGAGTGACTTGAACGGCTCAATGTCTGGGAAGGTCACACCTTCCAACATCTCCCAAGTTATAAATGCAATGAGGATCAGGAGCCAGCTAAAGTGGAACTCATAGTCCTGATCCTGAGCTTCACGACAGTCTAATTCCAACTAGTTGACCAAGTACTTCTCCCAGTTCATTTGGAATCCTTCTACACATTTCCTGGCAAGGTCAACAATGAATCCTGTGACCTGTGTAGGTCTGTTCTTTCTCACGAGATTTCCTACAATCAACTGGAAGGATAGGCGCACTGTGCCATTCTGGATGGAAGATGCCTTGTAGCCTCGCGTTCCCTTTTCTACATCGCCATATGTGTCTTTGATCTTCTGTGCCAACACATGATCTATAACCTTCCATAGGTATAAGTCTTGCGGGTCGGGTCCCTTCATGCTCAATCTGGTGATCCCATGGATCAGCTTCAGATCGACTGTGATGCATCAGTCTAGCCATAGGTAGCCGCCATGGTAGCATGATAGAAGGAGCTTAACACAGGCATTAACCTCCTAGTGCTTTCCAAAATGTGGAATCTTCATCACATTCAATAGAGTGGACTACGCGAGGTTCATAGTCCATGGTTGGGGGATTATTTTCGAGTTCTTCACCTTCGTCCTGGTCAAGTATTTGTAAGGAGCGAGAATACTATGGTTCTTGCGGTCTCCTAGGTTGAAGTCATTGAACGTGCGCTCTAACTACACGTATCCCCTTCAGGAGGTACGCAGTAACCAAGGTGTAATCAAAGTCCCTTGGGACACTGTCATGACTCACCGCGCCGTCCAGAGGTGGGATGTAGTTGGGTAATATGGTTGGGATTAGCTTTGTGTTTTCCAAGTCATCTCGGTGCTTGGTTCTCTTCTCTGCTTCTGGTCGGGATGGTTCATATCTGTGAGCAGTTGATGGAGAGGCTTACACTCCTCTTGTTGATGACGCTTGAATACCTGCAGACATTACTTTCTCAGCCATGAGGTAGATCAAAACTTCTTCTATGATTTTCTCTGCAGCGCTGAGCTTGTCTGACATGCACACTTAGATTGGATAACTCGGATGGATGAATGCGTGATCAAAGCAATAGAACCGATGTCGATCTTACTAAAAACAACGTGGTAGCAACGAGTTGGCTACAATACAATTCGCAAAAGTGTTTTTGATGCAACAATCGACGCACTAAGTAGGAAATGGTGTAACATATCTCTCCAACGAACAATAGGTCTTCATCAATGCGGTTCCATTCGTTGTGGCGTGGTCCTAACGGTCTGATGGAAACATTTTTGGCCATAAATTTTGTTCTAACCATTCAGGGCGTCGGGCTAATGGTTATAATGCCTTCAACGACTATATTTCTTCGCCATGGCGAAGTGCCATGTTGCACTGTTCTGGTATCCCGACAAAGTTCCAGTCTTGCAAACCTTCCTTCTGCAAAGTCCCCTCTGGAACCTTCTGTAAATTTTCTATATTTTCTCTCATCTTACTGAGCTTTCTAGCCTTCTTCTCGGTGATCTTCGTCTTGGTATTCCTCTTTCCATTTTGATTCTTATCTTCTTTTGGCATAATAACTTTGCGTTGTTGATATTCTTTCATAGGGTTAGAGAGTAATACTTATTCTCTATCTGGGGTAGGTGTTCTACTCATCTGTGAGTCTTCTTGTGTTCTTTCAACTTCAACATCCAAGTTTCTGGTTCTAAGTAGCTTCGATTTGTTCTCCTGTTCTCCAATCAAGTGCGTTATCCTCCTTGTCATGAAATATTTTAATTCTTTTTTCTTCTGCTCTAATAATTCCTCTTCTTTTCTTCTGGACTAATCCTTTTCAATCCAAGGTTTTCCTAGTAATACAGAAAATGGCGTGCTGTTCTCAATAAATTTAACAACCTCAAAAGTCCCTTGGGACACTGTCATGACTCACCGTTACGTCCATAGGTGGGATGTAGTTGGGTAATATGGTCGAGATTAGCTTCGTGTTTTCCAAGTCATATCGATGCTTGGTTCTCTTCTCTGCTTCTGGTCAGGATGGTCCAGATCTGTGAGCAGTTGATGGAGAGGCTTGCACTCCTCTTGTTGATGACGCTTGAATACCTGCAGACATTACTTTCTCAGCCATGAGGTAGATAAAAAATTCTTCTATGATTTTCTCTGCAGCGCTGAGCTCGTTTGACATGCACACTTAGATTGGATAACTCGGATGGATGAATGCGTGATCAAAGCAATAGAACTGGTGTCGATCTTACTAAACACAGCGTGGTAGCAACGAGTTGTCCACGATACAATTCGCAAAAGTGTTTTCGATGCAACAATCGACGCACTAAGTAGGCAACAATGTAACATATCTCTCCAATGGACAATAGGTCTTCATCAATGTGGTTCCGTTCGTTGTGGCGTGGTCCCAACGGTCTAATGGCAAGATTTTTGGCCATAAATTTTGTTCTAACCATTCAAGGCGTCGGGATAACGGTTATAATGCCTTCAATGACTATATTTCTTCACCATGGTGAAGTGCCATGTTGTGCTGTTCTGGTATCCCGACGAAGTTCTAGTCTTGCAAACCTTCCTTCTTCAAAGTCCCCTCTAGAACCTTCTGTAACTTTTCTATATTTTCTCTCATCTTACTAAGATTTCTAGCCTTCTTCTCGGTGATCTTCGTCTTGGTATTCCTCTTTCCATTCTGATTCTTATCTTCTTTTGGCATAATAACTTTGAGTTGTTGATATTATTTCATAGGGTTAGAGATTAATACTTATTCTCTATCTAGGGTAGGTGTTCTACTCATCTGTGAGTCTTCTTGTGTTCTTTCAACTTCGACATCCAAGTTTCTAGTTCTAAGTAGCTTCGATCTGTTCTCCTATTCTCCAATCAAGTGATTATCCTCCTAGTCATGAAATATTTTAATTCTTGCTTCTTCTACTCTAATAATTCCTCTTCTTTTATTCTGGACTAATCCTTTTCAATCCAAGGTTTTCCTAGTAATATAGAAAATGGGGTGCTGTTCTCAATAAATTTAACAACCTCAAAATATTCCTTTGTCGAAGTTCCATGAGAACTCATAGATATTTGGGTGAGTCTTCCACATAGGGTTATCAACTTTCCTCTAAATAATCCTATTCCTCCCAATGAAGGAATCATAGCAGGCTTTCCTAAAGTTTCCCAAGTTCTTTCTGTCATCATATTTACATGTTTTTCTTCATCCAGACCACAGTTAATGTCGAATTCTCATATTCTTGCTTCTATGCATTCTTTTTCTTTGGAGATCTCTGATAAGTTGATATTTCTTTGATCATTTAGGGTTTCTTTCATTTGTAGCAAGACATTCTCTGATTCTTTCTGGCGTTCTGTCATGGTCTCAGTTTCTTGACCTTCCTCAGGGTTTTCTTGTCTCATATTCATTCTGTCAAGCTTAGCAATCATTCTAGGGAAATCTAAAACTTCATGATCCATAGCTTTGCAACAAAGACAACTAGGTCTTCTACTAGGGCATTCCTTAGCAAGATGTCCCGGTCTTATGCAACTGTAACGGAGAGTTAATCCTCTCTTTCTTTGAAATGACCCCTAGCCTTTCATGTACTGTGCACTAGGATCATAGTATCTAGCCTGCAAAAATTTCTTTCTAGGATCCTGCATCCATTTGTTAGTTCAAACATTCTTTCTATGCATAGGAATAACATATCTTTCACTATTTTTGTCAGATCTACTCATATCAAACCTTATTTCATCTAGTTGTGCCCTACTTTTCAAGCTAGGATAAAATTTATCAATCATACCTTGATCCATACTTTTGAAACCAAAATTTCCATTTATCTTACCTTTTCAATAAAAAAAATTCACTGTTCTTACCTTTATCAGAGAACAAAGCTTTAAGATCTTACCTATTTAACCAAAAAATCTTACTTTACTTTTATCAGAGAAAAAATCTTTCAGGTCTTACCTCTTTTCTTCAGATCTGACTTTTCTTCTTGGCACAGAGCTTCACAGGTCAAGTAGAATATTGCGCACTAGGGAAACATATCTACGCACATAGCTTTCTCTTTTTTGTAGTTCCCATCAATCACGGTATCAGGTCCCGACAACATAACTATTTGTTGGCACAAGGGTAGACCCAGGGTTCAATGCTTACAACAACGCACCAAAAAAACCCTAACAATAGATCAGGGTAGTACTCACACAGCTCCAATAGATTCAAGCACTAAGCATACCAACATAGATCAGATCTAACATTCATTCACATTATTCAACACTAAGCTATCATATTAGATTCTTTTAAGCATATATTAGTGCACTAAGAATTTAACCACATAAACAAGAGAACAACCATAAAGCACAAAGCAACCACAATGCAGGATATATGTGGTTCACCCCCACCCTAGGGCTACGTCCACCAACTCTTCTTCTTTATTTCTTTCTGTCAATATTCTACATGCACAGAGCCATGATATCTTACTTCGCAGAGGACAAGATATCTATGCACACTCCTCTATATCCTCCTTCCTTGAGTTACAGAACAAAGCCTCTTCACAGTCTCTTACAATCACTTGCACTTAGCCTTGCAAATCCCACACAGTATGCAAAAAGCATTTACAATCATCACTTGCACTTAGCATAGCACCAAAAACCTCTTCTCCGACTCTTTTTTACATCACCTAGACTTCTATTTATACATTACAAAGAGGGCCTAAACATGGGTAAACCCATGGGCCGACATCCCCATACCCATTACATAATCCCAAAACCAAAAAAGCCCTAAAAAGGGGCCGAGGTCCCATGATCTCCTCTTCAACTTGTACTTCGCCTTCGACAGCTTGTCGAAGTCCCAAAAATAGGTCAAACATGACCAAGGATACTCAAAACTTGGTCAAGGGCGAACACCACTTTCACTTTTACCTTTTTCTTTAATCCATTTTCACTTTTACCTTTTTCTTTATTCCACTTTCATATTTACTCCTCTTTTATGTAAGCTCCACTTCCACCTAACTTTTCATTTATTTATTAAAGTCATATTTATATTTAATCCACTTTCATTTCCACTTTTGCAGAAAATGTGTTTCCACTGAAATTTTCCACTTTTGTTATTTATTAAAGTCATATTTATATTTAATCCACTTTCATTTCCACTTTTTCTTAAACTCCATTTCCACTTAACTTTTCACTTTTTTATTTATTAACGTGATACCAAGGTCACATTTATATTTAATCACTTACTAACCTTTGACATATATTTGATCACTTACTAACCTTTGATATCAATGACAATTTATTCAACAATTGACTACCTGAGTGGATCTAACCATTTGTGGCTGTTGTAAATTGTTTGGGTTTGAAGGGTCATCCAACTTCGGTATGGAAAGAATGATGACCAAAACTTTCTACGAAATATTGACTACCATGTTGATTTGACAGACTCAAGGGTTCTCGGTGCCACATCAACAAACTTCCCTTCGACTACACTCTTGAATGATAGTGCATGAGCAAGTATTCAAGACAGAGAATCACCAGTATTCGTTATGTTCATCATGATCCTATCTCAACAACATATAGAGTCACCAAGACAACTCGACTCAACCAGTGTAGTAATTGAAATTGTCTCATTCTTTCATTCTTTCAAATCACTCGACCAGGAAATCCCATGTATTCTGGTAGTCCACTTCATTCCTGTAACTAAGGATTATTGTAGCTTTTACTACAGTTCCATATCATAATCCACTATGGTACTTCTTGTCTTCATGTTGACATCAATGCCAACACAATATTTCCATCACGAAGCTTGTGCAATTTGGAAAAAATTCAAAAATTTTGACGAGGTCAATTTATGTGCTAACAACTGGCTCCAACAAGGGATGGAGTCCTTCTTGCGAGGTTCCAAGAACCTGCAGACCCTTTGCCTTCTCATACATATCCTTATTTTCTATGACATTATTGATTCTTAAATGACCATGCTCTTTATTTTTACACACTAAAAGTAAATTGTAAATTGATCTTCTCTAAAGGATGGAAACAAATTTATTATGCCGCAACTAGATTCAAACTGGAAACCAAATGTCCGAATAGCGGGCGTATTTATATACACATACCTACTCTAATCAATTGCATCCTTCTACTCATGTAAAATCATATTTCCAATGTAACCAATCAGTTAATTGATCAACTAATTGAGGCTTGCTTCCATCTTAGAGCACAAATAAGAAAGAAAAAGCTAAAAAGTACTAGAAATTATCTTGGATCCCATACTTACAATTATGGGATTCCTTCATTATAAAGGAAAATATAGAAAATCCATAGTTCCATTTTGACTCCATGTATATTTCCATGGGATCACAAGAAGAAACAATTTGATGTAAAGTGAATAGTTCATCTTCTTGTTTATGCATGTCAAACTTATGCTCATTAAATTTTGGAAACCACTGGTCAACATGTTGTGGAAAATAAGATATGGTCAATTTATCTCGAAACTCCTCAACATCGTCTTCACAAACTTCCAAAGAATCTAATACATAACTGCCATTTACAGGATCACTGTTAAAATATGTAATATATGTTGATGTAGAAATCTGATCCTCAAAACTAGGATCCAACTCTGAACTATAACTGTCATATACAGGATCTGATCCTTCATGGACAATCGATTTGTTGTTCTCATGAAAATGTTGATCAAGATGTTTAACAAAAGAGGATTCCTAATCTAAAAATTCAATATCATCATCATATTCATCATAAACTGGTGCACTTTGATAAATTTCTAATGATAATGATAAATATTTATGTTCTTCCTTAACTATAAACTGATTTTCAATTTCAGAAATAGAGATCAACCTTTCATCATGTAATCTATTATCAACATTTCCATATTCATTATGAATGAGTGACTCAGAAAATGACTAAACTAAAGTCAAATCTGAATGATCATCCATATCCTCCTAATTCCTAAAAATTTCTAAAGGAATTTGCATATCTTCATCATTTCCAAGGGGAAGACTACCAACCTATCTATTAGAGTCTTGATCTTGTTCATTAGAAATAGAAAAAGGAATAATACTCTCTTGCAAGTTTTCCTTCTCAACAAATTCCATTTCCTCTTCACTATAACAAGAAAAAACTTTTCTATGCTGAAGACTTGACTCAAATTCTTTATAGCAGTGATAAAAAAGAGACTCAACTAGAAAGTAATTTTTACAATGATTATGAAAAGCCGTATGAAACTCTTTCAACGAAGAAATGATAGAAGGAGATAGATTTTTTTACCATTCATGAGCATCTTCTTCCAGGGAATACATGAAAATATTCATGAGGACATCTTCGTGATAAATACCCAATTGATGCATGATTTCATGAAAATCAAGCAAATGTTCTACAACATTGTCATCTTTGTTTCCTTTAAATATGGGAAGGCAGTCTCCCCACTCATCCATAATGGGTACAACATTTGAAAATCCATGAATAACTGAAAAATTAAATTGCAAATGTGTTGAACCTGCATAAAATAGATCTAGCTAGCAAATGGCATACACAATTTACAGAGACAATATGAGAAAAGAGAAGCAGGAGAGAAAGAATGGAATAATTCTCATTAACCAAATGAATGAATGATAATTTACACATGATATACTCTGTATAAATCAAATAATGCACACTGGAAGAGAAGCCAATGTGCCATAGTGGTGGTATAGAGTGATCTGGACACACACCAATAGTTACACGAGTACACTTCCACCTAGTCTAGTCTCTTAGGTAGTTATGTGAGTGAACTGCCACCTAGTCTGAGTTAACTAGTCTCTCAGTCTTCAGTTAAATGACTAAAATAGAGTGAAGTGAGGAGGATATCAGGGAATAATTAGTAATGCGCTAGTCTGATGATAATCCAAAGGAAAATGCAATTAGATGGTTATGATCCCAATGTTGCATGGTGATGATCCCAATGTGGCATCTAGACTCCACTTAATTGATCAAACTGAAGTGTGAACTGAAGAGAATAATATCCCAGAGGAATATTCTCTCTAAACTGTAGGAGACTGAATAATGACTAATAAGCATAGGTAAAACCTTAGGAAAAATAAATTCTAGGTGTGAGTGAAGTATCTCCAACACAAATAGTGCAAACCTTTGAGCCAAAATAACATCCATTCGAGTATCAGATGATTTTGAAATTATGAAACAATGGAGTCGCTAGTGGATTCTTCCATCACAGAGTCCCCACATGAATGATATGTATTCAAATTATAATGCCTAATTCTTGTTGACCATCAAGAAATAGAGTTGATCATTGTCGTACACCCAGGGGAAAAATAACTTTGTTCCTCTGCTCTCCGACAATGGTGCCAAAATATGTTAGCGCTTGATATGTTCTAATGATCTACTTAGAACTATTCCAAGAACATATTGAAATTGATTATAGGGTTTTAAGTGCTATTGGTGGATTAGGTGGACAAGGTTAATAAGAACACTAAGATGAAAAACTAGAATAAGATCATATAGATTAGAGATCAAGACCATTGGGCATGGAGTCATGTGTTAATGTCCTATGGATCAAAGGAAATTTAGCTGAATATCAGACAAGAGGTTTGTTATTATGGCACATAGAAGAAAATGAAAACAAATATGAATCACAAAGTGACCTATGCTAGATCAACTTTGCACCTTCATGATATAGAATATCCACTAAACATAAATTCTTTCTGAATAATGGATAATGATACTTGAACAAATCACACAAATTTTAGGAAAATACAATGAGGATTCACTTCATAAGAATTTTTTATTCATGGACATATATTGATGCTCAATAACTGTAATTTATTCAAGCAACAATATGAAGTGAAATGAGAAACAAAGAGTACACAAACTGATAATAAATCTCTCATGAATATCTGATAATAAAACATTACAAAGAAAAATCCTCACAAACATACAATGATACACACAATCTTGCTAGAATTCTAATATTTTCCTCTCTCCCTCATCGAGAAGATTCCCCTTTCATTACAAATGATGAAGCACATTTATAGAAGGAAAGCATAATTTTTATGATAAGATTGAATCCCTTATTCTTGGTGATAGTTTTATGAAAATAGAAAAAGAGATCCATCCCCATTGCCGATTTATGCCAGAATGGATCTATTGATAATATTGTTCTTAGAATTATTTAATGAAAAAAATAGATTATTTCCACCTCCACAATGACTAGGTGTTCCACTTGGCATTGGTTGACTTCAAAATGGCCCACACAGAAAATATGGGTTGAACCATTTTGGAAAAACACATATTTCTCCCAAACAATGAATAATTTGGAAAATCCTTTTATTTGAAACTTAATTAAGTTCGTCTTGAGAAAACCCCATGTCTCGTATTTGGCTTATTCATCACCATTTGCCCAGAAGTCAAGCCAAAAGTTTGTTGCTGGAAAATGACATGAATGAAAAAAATATTTGATCGAAGATATGGTTTGCTTTGAAGAGGTTTGGGAATGATATATGGAGCATACAACCATCTCATGGATTCCAAAATAAAAACCCATGTTTCCTATTTCTCTCTTGGATGTTGGACACAAGAAAACCATTGAGCAAGATTTTAAAATTTCATTCCTAGAACTTCCAGTAGCGAGTTCCTTTAATAATCTGACAATTTTTCTACCAGAATTTAAAACTTCATGCAAAAACAATATCTACTTGAAATACAATTCTTCTATTGATAGATGAAGATCTCATGCAACATACACCAGATTGATATTGAGGTGACGTGAGGCTTAGCGAAGCTTGTGCAATTTGGAAAAAAATTCAAAAATATTGATGAGGTCAATTTATGTGCTAACAAGTGCCATGTTCCATGAGACACCAATCCTTGATTCTTATTATGATGGATATCACCTTATTAGTCATGCATGGGGGTGTTTTTCAAATATCAATTCGTACAGAGGAGCCAATAAATGCTCACATATCTTTTGATATTGTGTTCGATACTTGTGCTCCCATAACACTTTGTAGTATGTGTGGATTGTTGGGTCTGAGGGCTTCCATATCCATCCCATTATTGGGTATTGATGGGACACACACATAATTTCGAGGAGGTATGAGGACATATGGAAACTTGGGAAGGTATTAGGCTGATCTTCTGTGACTGTGGTGATAGCCACTATCCGATTTGCTGATAAAATGTTGTCCCAATTAAATGAAAGCCCCTCATCTGTGCAATAATAGATCAATGGCATGTATGATAGGGAGAAATGGGATGCATATGGTTCACCATATAACTGACACAACATAGCCACCATATATTTATAAGGTCTCCTCAAGGCAGTTGTGGGGTAACCTCCCTTGGGCCTGTGCTGGAACTATTTGTTAGGTCTGTACCACTTGGGGTATAATTCTTTGGTTGTGTTAAAAATAATCGAGGAGATTGTTTTCTAGATTTTTCTCTCCTTTATCGAGGTGACAACATTTCGCCATATCCTCAGGTTGGAATGATTTTATAGGTTCTCCTTTGGAATTGTGAACACATCTATTTCCCATATCAACATGTTTTATGATCCAACTAATGGCATTGACACAAGTGAAGACAACAATGTGGGCTGCGACTTTGAATATTCTGGATCTTCAGATATTTATGAATATTTTCAACTCGTCTTGGTCTTCGACTTCAATGGGGAAATTTGATTTCGTAAACATGCGATACACATCGCCCCACTTGTGTTTCTCTCCCTCCTTTTCCAAGAGTCTAGAGGTGTCATCAAAGGTGGCTCCAACCACATTTGGTTCTTCTTTGACCTGTCGATCGCTACCAGATGCCCCGGTGACAAATGCCTTTCTTGCTGCTGTTTTGGGAGCCATATCCGAACTCTAAAGGAAAAGGTGGGATTGACATGAATACTGAAATCATAACTTATACAAAATTTAATCTATCTAGGTATCTTGAAATACTCGAGGACTCTCTTGAGCTGATTCTTGGTGGGATATCATCATCAAAATATGATAAAATGATAGTAGGCATAGTGCCCAATCTAGTAGAAGTCAGAGAAGAAAAAGTCTTGAAAAGGTGCTTAGAAGTCAAAATTGGACAAGTTGATGTCAACTTCTTCGATGTAAATTGGAGAAGTTAGCAACAACTCTCCAAAAATCCATCGACGAGGTTAATGTTAAAGGCTCCAATAGGTATCAAGAAAATTGAAAGAAAGGCCTACGATGGGATTGGATAAGTTGATGTCAAGACTATTGATGAAGAAGGGGGAATAAATGGAGAATCAGAAAAGATGACATTAAATCCTTTGATGTATCAAAGGATTTGATATCAACATTTCCTAAGTCATCACATATAATCATGTGAAAAGTGTCGAAGGCATGCAAGACAACTCACCAAGAACACTAAACCGAAGAAGTTGGTGACAACGTCTCTACAGT